>CAUYQV010012383.1:0-10585 GCA_963574575.1 Galagoides demidoff
TGAGACAGAGCCTCAAGCTATCCCCCTGGGTAGAGTGCCATGGCATCACAGCTCATAGCAACCTCCAACTCCTGGGCTCAAGTGAGTCTTCTGCCTCTGCCTCCCAAGTAGCTGGGACCACAGGCGCCCGCCACAACGCCCAGCCATTTTTTGGTTGCAGCCATCATTGTTGTTTGGCGGACCTGGGCTGGGGATTCGAACCCGCCACCTTAGGTGTACGTGGCTGGTGCCCTAGCCAATTGAGCCACAGGCGCTGAGCCAACGTAGGCTTTCTCTATCTAGCATGCACCTCTACACTCTTACAGGCTCTGCACATTATCCAGTTCCAAAGCTGCTTCCACATTTTTAGGTATTCATTTTGGCAGCTCCCCCCTTCTCAGTACCAATTTTTGTCTCAGTTTTGCTGGACTGCTATAATTAAAATAACACAGACTGAGTGGTTAATACAACAAATATTTATTTGTCAGAGTTCTAGAGGCTAAGAAGTCCAAGATCAAGGTACCAGCAGATTCAGTGTCCAGTAAGAGCATGGTTTGTGGTTCACGGAAAACTACCTTCTCACTGTGCTGTGCCATAACAGAAGGGGCAAGGAAGCTCTCTGAGGTTTCTCTTGTTCTGTCCTCATGACCCGATCACCCACCAAAAGGCTCTATCTCCTAACACCATTGCATTAGAGGTTAGGATTTTGATATATTAATTTCAGGGGGACACAAACCTTCAGTCTACAGCAGAGCTCCACCAATCAAGGATCTAGTGAGTGTAAAGCCAAGAAATAAGCGCAAATGCTATAAATTTCTATCTGAGGTCTATGTCCTCTCTGCTTGACAGGTGGATCAAACACTCAAGGGCAGGCAGTTTTTCTAAAGGTGTTAAGTCCTGTCACATGGGTCCCAGGAGACTGAGTCCAAGATCTGGGGTGACCTTAGTATCTTTGACTTTACTACTTCCTAAGTTTATCTGGGGCAAGTCAGGACCATGTCTTCTTGTTTTTTACATTTTTGAAACTAGTACACTGTATGCTATAATCCACTAGCCATGAAGGGGTGCCAAATAAATGAGCCAATATGGGCATGTTTTACCCCATTACTTAGTCTTTAGGCCTTTGCATGTACTCTTCTTAATGCCTACAATTACTTTTCTTAATCCCATTTACTTAGCTAATTCTTCTCAATATTCAGATCTCAAATATTACCTCTTCAGGTAAGGTCAGGTCTTTCCTGACAGCCTAAACTGTATGTACCCCTACTGTATGTACCCTTTTATCACATCCCTTATTTCCACTTCATGATATTCACTATATTTCATGATAATTTCGTTCATTTTTGCCTTCTGTACTACACTATAAAACTCCAGAAGGACAAGAACCATATCTGTTTTGCTCATAACACTAATTCCCAGGGCCTACTATATAGTACCTGGCACAGAGATTGTGTCCAATATGTTAAAAGAATGACTGAATACATGAATGAATGAATGATAAAGCTCCAGTCCAAAATGATTCTGAGGTAGCTGAAATTCAAATCTGTCTAAGCCCTACGCTGGCAATAGTTACTTTTTGACTAGAAGCTTGATAGAACCCACAAATACCCATGCATGGAAGATGACAGTAGATTTAGTAAACAATAGAACAAAGAGCAATCTGTATGATATAAAATAAAGAGCGATAAAGTAGAGAAGCAGGAACATCACCTCCTAAATGCCTTTATGCCATGCTAATAAATATGGTTTATTAATCTGCAGGATACTCACTAATCTGACTTAGGTCCACTAACAGTCACAAGGACATATAGTAGGGACCATCTTGCTATACCCATTCACTGGGCTCCTTCTATTGACCACAAACTGAAATGCCTCATTCCCCTTCCTTCAGGTTTACCTCAATTTTCCTGATCTATATGAGATAATTCAATAACACAAGTGTCCCAAAAGCTAGCCCATCTAAATTATCCTAGACCAATTTTATTATAGCAAGTTGTAAACAAGGAAGCTATCATTTAGGAAGGATGAAATCAGAAGGTCTAGATTCAAGTTTGGTTAGCTGTGTGACATTAAATTACTAAGTCAAACTGTCTGAGTCTTAGTAGTCAACTCTGTAAAAAGAGAATAAATAATACCTATCTCACAAAGTTGCAGGGAAGACTGTGATAACATATACAAATTGCCTTTATACTGCCTTACATATAATGAGCATCCAACACATCTTAATTTTTTTTAAATCCCACCCAGATATAAGGGAATTATTTCCTCCTAAATGCTAAGCATTTTTACTTGACCTGATGTAGTACAGAGACCCATTAGGCCAGTGGCTACTCATATGGACCTGGGCCTGCACTGCCTCCTAAAAGGGGATAGGCAGAGTACCCTGTTTGTATTCTCTATTCAGCTATCTGAGCACTGAAGAAATTACTAACAAGCAGACTGCTGGGAGTAGGGAGGTAAGGGAAGAGCTGAGGCTCTCCCTGAATTTCAGATCTATTAATAGCTGGGTCACATGTCCAGAGAAGCACAGGACTGTTCTCTGTAAACTTGGTAACCTAAGGCCCAAAAGAAGCAATTTAAAATGAGTGAGTTTCAGATCAAAGATTAGGATCCACACTGAATAATGAAATGTGGGAGCAAAGCAAAGTAACCAAAAGTAAGGTGTTGACTACTTCCCAAGATGCAGGGAAGGAAACAGCAGAATAAATCCCTCATCCTCCCCAACCCTGCTAGCTTTATGTTACAGTAAGCCTCAGATGGGCTTTAGCCTTTTTAGGGATTTCAGTTTGCCCTGAGAAATACATTCAGACACCCACTCTACTCATGATTGACTATTTCACCTTGGAAAGTCACTGCTCTCTAGGCTTATTTCTACACCTGAAACTCAAGAAGGCTAGACCGGATGATCCCTACATCTTTGTTGAGGTTGTTCACAGCTGTTTACCTCAAAGTCCTAGCCCTGATTTAGAGAAAGCCAAGGTCTAAAACACTGTGTCCTAGAGACAAAGAAACAGGGATCTCAGGTGTACAACTGCCCTCTGCTACCAACATCAGCCAAAACTCAGACAGTCTGAATTAGTAATCTAATGTCACACAGCTAACCAAACTAGAAAGAGAGGCAAGGAACATAATGAACTGGGAATAAGCCATCCCAATCTCTAAAAATCCAAATATCTCTAGCCTCAGAATGACATTATCTCATAGACCCCAGCAAGGGGCTCAGTAAATACAAGCAAATGCCTTCATGGGATCAGAATGTGGGGCGCTAACTGCGTTCCCATACAGCTCCTTAAAAGGATAGATCTGAAGCAGAGGGTCTACCTGCTTTAAAAATTTTTTTTAAAAAAGGAAAAAAAGGGCCTATATTTCCTGCCTTTCCCAATCTTTGTTGTTGTTGCTGTTGTCGTTGTTGTTGTGTTGCAGTTTTTGGCCAGGGCTGGGTTTGAACCCACCACCTCTCGCATATGGGACCAGCGCCCTACTCCTTGAGTCACAGGCACCACCCTCCAATCTTCTTAATAGTACCACCATCAAAGGAAAAGCAAAGCAGAACATCTGTAAGAATCTTACCAACAATTATAAAGTTATTAAGTGGCAGTTTTGAGATTTAAATATAGTTCTGTATTTGTGTGTAGGTATATGCAATTGTCTGTGGGCATATTATGGTCTCTTCTATATTCTAATAACAAGCCCTCAAGGAGTAATGGCTTTTAGAATGACAAAGAAACTGTTAGACTGCCCTGTGACACCAGGAAAGAATTCAGGTACTAGTTAACATTTTGGAGCTCTGTGAGATGTCCCCCTACACACACACACACACACACACACACACACACACGCACGCGCACACACACACACACAACCCCAGAATCACACGACCCAAAGCTAAACTAAAAAATTCACAAAGTGCAGATAAACCAAGTGAGTCTGAAAAAAATAATCTGACTGACTTTTACCAAGCCAGTAAGTAAAATTTGACTATTATACAGGATTACATTTGTATTAGCATGTCTAAAGAAAAAATGAATTTTCATTAGGAAAACTGAGAAAAAGCAGTCACAAACACATATTGGCAGTACACATTATTTGTTCATTTCAGAAAGATTTACTGACCACTTAGTAAATTCTAGGACTTGGGAAAAACAGTGATCCTAACACCTCAAGGAAAGAGAAAACCAACAAAGTTCACACATTCCACTTCTTTCCCATGACCTTTCCCATCCCTACTGTGAGACATGTAGTATATCAGCTTCCTGTAGCTGCTTTTTCAGCAGGCTTCTTAATTGCAATAACTTGGTTTGTATGTTCAGCAACTAAAACTGATTCTGGCTAGTCTGAGCAGAAAATAGAATTTAAGAAAAGAGTGTCTCAGACTTACCTGGAGAAGTGATGCACGCCAAGAACAACACCTAAAACCAGGTAGCAGAACTAGTTTGATCAGGACACCCCTGCTTCCACTGCCAACCTCCACCATCCCTAGCCACTTTAATATAACTGCCACTGCGGCCTCAGGAACTCAATTTTGCTACATGCACCACCACTACTGCACCCTACTTTTTTGCATCACAAGCTATTCAGAGTTATAGTTCCTAGGGAGTGGATCACACCTAAAGAACTGAGGGCAAGTTTCAAAAGAGGCTAAAAGTAAATACCTGCAATTCTTTTTTTTTTTTTTTTTGAGACAGAGCCTCAAGCTTTCGCCCTGGGTAGAGTGTTAAGATATCACAGCTCACAGCAACCTCTAACTCCTGGGCTCAAGTGATTCTCCTGCCTCCGCCTCCCAAGTAGCTGGGACTACAGGTGCCTGCCACAATGCCCGGCTACTTTTTGATTGTAGCCGTCATTGCAGTTTGGCAGGCCCAGGCTGGATTCGAACCTGCCAGCTCAGGTGTATGCGGCTGGTGCCTTAGCCGCTTGAGCCATAGGCGCCGAGCCTACATAAGATATTCTTAGGCTCGGCGCCTGTGGCTCAATTGGCTGAGGCGCCAGCCACATACACCTAAGGTGGGGGGTTCGAATCCCCAGCCCGGGCCAGCCAAACAGCAATGATGGCTGCAACCAAAAAATGGCCGGGTGTTGTGGCAGGTGCCTGTAGTCCCAGCTACTTGGGAGGCGGAGGCAGGAGACTCACTTGAGCCCAGGTGTTGGAGGTTGCTGTGAGCTGTGATGCCATGGCATTCTACCCAGGGGGATAGCTTGTGGCTCCGTCTCAAAAAAAAAAAAAAAAGAAATTCTTAAACACAAGAAAGGGCAATACATATTCATTTTAGCCACTTTGGCATTATACCTAAAACACTGGGGCCAGGCACAGTGGCTTACACCTGCAGTCCTAGATCTCTGGGAGGCTGAGGTGGGAAGATCCCTTCAGCTCAGAAGTTCAAGATCAGCTTAAGCAAGAGCAAATCTCCACCTCTACTAAAAGTAGAAAAATCAGCCAGGCATTGTGGTGGGCACCTATAGTCCCAGATCTTGGGAGGCTGAGGCAGGAGGATCGCTTGAACCCAGGAGAGTAAGGTTGCTGTGAGCAAGGCTGGCACCAGAGCTATAGCCTAGGCAATAGAGTAAGACTCTGTCTCAAAAAAACAAACAAACTGGTTCGGCGCCTGTGGCTCAATCGGCTAGGGCGCCAGCCATGTACACCTAGGGTGGCGGGTTCAAATCCCCAGCCCAGGCCCGCCAAACAATGATGGCTGCAACCAAAAAATGGCCGGGCGTTGTGGCGGGCGCCTGTGGTCCCAGCTACTTGGGAGGCGGAGGCAGGAGATTCGCTTGAGCCCAGGAGTTGGAAGTTGCTATGACCTGTGATGCCATGGCACTGTACCTGGGGGGATAGCTTGAGGCTCCGCCTCAAAAAAAAAAAAAAACAAAAAAAAAACAAACAAACAAATCCCAGACAAATGGATTCATCTAACTAATACTCCCAATCTAGACTCTATGTTCACCATAACCTTTATGATTATGATGCTCATGTTCCATGGTGCTATGCAAGGTTGAAAATGTACTGGTCATACTAATACAGGCAGTCCAGTGTATGTGACAGTTCTATCTCTTGCAGTAAAACTTAAAAATAGGGCAACACCTGTGGCTCAGTGAGTAGGGCGCCAGCCCCAATACTGAGGGTGGCAGGTTCGAACCCAGCCCTGGCAAAAAAAAAAAAAATAGCTGGGCGTAGTGGCAGGTACCTACTCGGGAGGCTGAGGCAAAAGAATCACCTAAGCTCAAGAGCTAGAGGTGTCTATGAGCTGTGATGCCACAGAATTCTACAGAGGGTGACAAGGTGAAGACTCTGTCTCTAAAGAAAAAAACCAAAACTTAAAAATAGGTACTGCAGGCCAGGCATAGTGGCTTACACCTGCAATCCTAGAAGGTGGGATCGAGCACAGGAGTTGACAGCAGCCTAAAAGAGCAAGACCCAGTCTCTACTAAAAATAGAAAAATTTGCCAGACATTGAGGTGGGTGCCTGTAGTCTCAGCTATTCAGGAAGCTGAGGCAGGAGGATCACTTGAGCCCAGGAGTCTGAGGCTTCTGTGTACTAGGTTGATGCCTCAGCACTCTAGCCTGGGCAACAGAATAATACTGTGTCAAAAAAAAAAAAATTGGTACTGCAGCTTATCCTATCAGCCTCATGTATGAGTCTGCTCAAAGGGATAACTGTTCTCAGTGAACTAACAAAATCTGAACTGCCATAAAGTTAACTAATATGTTAATAACTAGTATGACCATGGTCAGATACCAGTGTAAGCACTTAATCTGGATTAACTAATTTTTTATAACAACTTTATAAGTTGGATACATCCTTCCCAGTTAACATAAAAAGAAATTGAGACACAGAGTGGTTAAATAAACTTGCCCAGGAATACAAAGCTAATAATGTGAAAAGTCCAGAATTTGAATCCAGGCAGTGTGACTCCATACTTAAACTTCTCCAAAGAAATCTCTACCTACTGAGGCCCCTTAGGTGGCAGCCTTTCTCACTGGAGTGTTTCTGGTGGGTAACAAATTGGCAGGAAGTCCTATATTCTCCATTTGAAGGTTAAAATCTTGATTTAATTAGCCACAGACACAAAATCCTATTGAAAAAGAGATGGCTATCTACACAGGACAAAAACAGATAAGCATCTAATTGAGCCTTTGTTTGGCCCTGAATTCTTTACTCTTAGCTGTGGACAGTACTATCCACACAAACTAGTTTTTACTAGGCTTAGAGCTCAATTCTTATGATGCCACAAACTTTTATTTATATTCAGGGATTATGCCTAGGTCTAGAATTAAGAAAGAATTTAGGCTTGGCGCCTGTGGCTCAATTGGCTAAGGCTCCAGCCACATACACCTAAGGTGGCGGGTTCGAATCCCCAGCCCGGGCCCACCAAACAACAATGATGGCTGCAACCAAAAAATGGCCGGGCGTTGTGGAGGGCGCCTGTGGTCCCAGCTACTTGGGAGGCGGAGGCAGGAGACTCACTTGAGCCCAGGAGTTGGAGATTGCTATGAGCTGTGATGCCATGGCACTCTACCCAGGGAGATAGCTTGAGGCTCCATCTCAAAAAAAAAAAAAGAAAGAATTTAAACAAATAATAAATATTAAGGTAATAGTCTCCAAAGTAGGATATACAAGACAATCCAATGAAGTACAAAAAGAAAAATTAAAACTCTTATTTATTTTGTAATTGTTTTTAATGTTAAAACATTAGAATTATGTATTCACAATGTTAACTGTATAGACTAATAGTGTTGCCCTACTTGGGTCTGTATGTTATATATTTCCATACTATTTACCACATATGAGTTATCCCAAGAATAGAATGGGAACTCCATAGTGTGCAAGAGAGGACATCAGTAGTCACTCATTTACTTTCAGGGTACTATGACATACTATAATTAACACATGTCTGATTAAATAAATTTATGAACTGTAGTTTTATAGTATCACCACATAGATAAATGATTTTAAAGGATGCTCGCAAAACAAATACAATAAAAAAACCTCCCATGGATTGAAGACAATATTGTAATTACAATCAAAACTAAATAATAGAAAGGTTAACAGAGCTCACCCTTCTATTCCTAAAACAAGTTCTCTGTGAGCTATATAACAGGGTAAAAACAATCTAACTGGTTCAAACAAGAAGTTAGCAAAAATAATTCAAAATTATCAAAAGATATTTAGAATACTATCAACAATAAACTACATCCTTACTGAGTCATGATATATTAAATCAAGTGTCAGTAAGTATTTTCTATAAAGGGAAAGATAGTATTTTAGGCTTGCAGGCCATACAGTCTCTACTATAACTAATTAACTCGCCACTAGAGTCCAAAAGGAGCCATAGACCATATGTAAATAAATGAATGTGGCATGTTCAATAAAACTTTATAGCCACCCTGTATAGAAGCAGGCATTGTTTGTTTGACCCCTTGTATTAAATAACAATGAAACAAAACTATCAAGATTTAAAACACATCTAAAAATTATATCTATAGATAAACCTTTATAATTTTTCTGTGATGTTGAAAGTCTGGAGATACTCAATTTAGTACTAAGAAGTCTCTTTACAGATTTCCTACCTTTTTTCTTTTTTTTAGATAGTCTCACTCTGTTGCCATGGGTAAAGTACCATGCTGTCATAGCTCACAGAAACCTCAAATTCTTGGGCTCAAGAGAGCTTCTTCCCTCAGCATCCCTAGTAGCTGGAACTACAGACACCCACCACAATGCCCGGGTAGTTTTTCTATTTTTAGTTGAGACAGGGTCTCACTCTTGTTCAGGCTGGTCTCCAACTCCTGAGTTCAAGCAATCCACCCACCTCGGCCTTATAGAGGTCTAGGATTATAGGTATAAACCACTGTACCCAGCCAGATTTCTTGCTTAATAATGACAAAAAAAAGGTATGTCATTGGTGAAACACTTATTCTTTCTTGCTGCTATAATAAGCAGGTTAAATAGTATATGAAAAAGTAGTATTTTAAAACTGCATTCATTTGTCAGAAAATGCTATTGGAAAATACATACAAAATATTACTTAAGATTAAAAAAACCAAATATTACAAATTATGGAGCATGAGAGATTTTCTATAAAGTAAGATATGTAATTTTCTATAAAATAAAATATTCTTTCATGTGTCACTTCAGGGTATTTGCTACATTCTATTAAATACAGGTTTTGAAACATAAAAGAAACAACCTCTTAAGGGCCACTAAAGGGAAAATGTACAAGAAAAGAAATACTCTCCACAGTAGAATAATTCTTTAGTTAAAATAAGATTTATTTTTAAAATAATAAATAAAAATAAAGTTCTATGTGAAACTAAATGTAGTCACTGATAAAGTGACTGCTTTAACTGGAATTTAAAAAGGATCCTGTCTTTGCAGAAGAGAGCATTAAAAAAAGTGGAAGGCTCAGCGCCTGTGGCTCAATCAGCTAAGGCGCCAGACACGTACACCTAAGGTGGCAGGTTCGAATTCCCAGCCCGGGTCTGTCAAACAACAATAATGGCTGCAACCAAAAAATGGCCTGGCGTTGTGGCAGGCGCCTGTGGTCCCAGCTGCTTGGGAGGCTGAGGCAGGAGACTCGCTTGAGCCCAGGAGTTGGAGGTTGCTATGAGCTATGATGCCATGGCACTCTACCCAAGGGGATGGCTTGAGGCTCTGTCTCAAAAAAAAAAAAAAAAGTGGAAGGGATTCTGGATAAGCTTAAAGAAATAACACTACATTCTCCTGAGTTAGGTACTTAAAAAAGATAGAGAGGAAAAAAAATACTACAAATGAAATTTTTTCCTCAATCATTCATAAGCAAGCTATTGCAGCAAAGAAATTGACCTGAGAGTGCTACGTGCTACAAGATCTCATTGAAATTCTTTATTTTATAAAAATAAGACCTTTACAATATGTAATACCAATTATTATATTATAAAAAATACACAAAAAAACTGATGAAAGACATAGAAGAAAACCTACAAATTATTACAACAGAGTCTCACTCTGTTGCCCCAGGCTAGAATGCTGTGGCATCATAGCTCACAGCAACCTCAAACTCTTGGGTTCAAATGACCGTCTTGCCTCCAGCCTCCCAAGTATGTGGAACTATAGATGACTACCATAATGCCCAGCAATTTTTCTATTTTTAGTAGAATAGAGACAGTTTCTCACTCTTGCCCAGTCTGGTCTGAAATCCCTAAGCTCAAGCAATCCATCCATCTCAGCTTCCCAGAGTGCTAGGATAATAACCATGAGCCACCATGGGAGGCCGAAAATAATAATTTTAATGATCTAAATAAATGGAAGGACATATCACATGTTCATGAATTGGAAGACTACAGACAGTTTGTGGGTGCTCCCAAATTAATCTACAGATTCAATGCAAACTCACTCAAAATCCAAGCGGGTTTTTTTATTATCATAAGTTGACAAACTGATTGTAAAATTCATATAGAAATACCAAGGACTGGCTCGGCACCTGTGGCTCAATTGGCTAAGGCGCCAGCCACGTACACCTAAGGTGGCGGGTTCGAATCCCCAGCCCGGGCCTGCCAAACAACAATGATGGCTGCAACCAAAAAATGGCCGGGCGTTGTGGCGGGCACCTGTGGTCCCAGCTACTTGGGAGG
>CAUYQV010012385.1:0-18808 GCA_963574575.1 Galagoides demidoff
GAAGAGGTTAATGTAACTTCATTTGGAAATGAAAAGGCTAATGTAAACTTCCTACTCCCTTCCTGGGCAAGGCTGTGCCCAGGTGGAATCCGTATCAGAAGGAGACTAGCTCCCTCCCTTGCTTCCAGGCAAGGACAATTAGCTCAGAAGGAGCCAAACTGTCTGGAACAAACATATAGCCCCGCCCCCTTCTAGAGGGTCCCTAACCATAAAGAGCTCAGCCAATAGCTCCCTCATCCCCCCCTCCGTCAATGGTGTCCCGCTTTACCAATGTTAAAATCTGGTCACTTTAGATTACACCTTCCATGAGGCTGATTTTGACGCCTCTGTTGAGATAATTAGTTCCTCCTTCCTTCTGTTCCCCTGTACCCTGTGTTCCCTCCAACCAGTTCCTTCATCACACTGTACTTTAACATAATCCAGTTACCTTCTCTAGATTGGAATCTTCTTATGTCTGTGTATATCTTTAATCTCCAGAAGTTTTTTTGAATGGATAGATTAAATGAATAATTATAGTCTATCTCTTATTGACATAACCAAACACATAATTCTTAAATGAGAAGTAAAGAAAAAGGCACTTCTTAAATGGCAAAACAGCTTCCTCTCATTAATCTGGTATATTTCCATTTTCACGTTCTCTAATTTTATACACATAAAGCTAGCTTCCTAAGACATTTATCCACACTTGTTGAATCTGTACACTCTGACAAAATTGAATGAATGAATGAATGTTTAACTTACTAGAAGGTATTTAAATATCAACTATTGAAGTTATCTTTACATACTGCCCACAGTCTATCTAGGGGGTGATGGTAATGGTGATAAAAATGAAGTATTTACTTGAAAGAAAAAAAAAAGTTATCCCTAACTGTGAAATGTTTACTAGGATTAGTCTTAGTGGAAAATCACTGAGACCAGGAAATCCCTCCTGCTCTATCTTTAGGACGGGCAATTTTAACCACCACAGAAATTAAGAAATATAAGACAACTGACACATTTGTGAACTTCTGTACACAGGCAAATGAATGTAGATGTCATTTATTGGTCAAAGCTCAGTGATAAGGAAGCCAAAGTCAGAATAAAAAAAAAAAAAGAAAAGAAAGAAAAACAGAAACAAGTCTAGAAAAAACTATAGACTAGATTTTATAAAAACAATCCCCTTACTTTGTCTCATTCATTTGTTGGGAAACACATGTAAAAATTCAGTCCCTGAGAGAAATCGCACAGGAATGGAAGATTCAGATTTGGAATAAGAACAGACAACTATAATCTAAAGTTATCTGTCATACTTTCTTTCAACCTTTCCCAGTGTCAGAAACACTTGTTTTGCAGAAAGGTAACTCACAGGCCACCTGATAAAAGGACTTGTACGTTTTCTAAGTTAAAGTTTTACAAACTGCTGGTTCCATCTTTTAGTGAGCTGTAAAGTTAAGAATTTTAACATTTTAAGTTCATTTTTTGGTGTAATTGTATGTACCTTGTATATACATAAACATATACCACATACACTCTCCATCAGGATGCAAAATGGATTTATTATGAGTTGTAGTCAAATATTTGAAAGCCGTTATTTTAAGAAATGCAAATAAGCTAACAATGTTTAATGGACGTGAATGCCTACCACATGGTGTAGGAGGCTGTAAGCAGTGTTTACTTAAGAAGTTAGCCACGCGTGGTGGCTCATGCCTGTAATCCCAGCACTCTGGGAGGCTGAGGTGGATGGATTGCCTGAGCTCACAGGTTTGAAACCAGCCTGAGCCAGAGCAAAACCCCATCTCTAACAATAACTGGGCGTTGTGGTGGGCACCTGTAGTCCCAGCTACTTGGGAGACTGAGGCAAGCGGGTCACTCGAGCCCAGGAGTTTGAGATTGCTTTGATCTCTGACACTCTGACACTCTCTACCAAGGGTGACAAAGTGACATTCAAAAAAAATAATTAAGTAAATGCCCCCAACAGCAGCTAAGGCATCATTCTCTCACCTTGTTAGAACATCTCAGCATTTAGTACTTCTGTGAGGCCAGAAGAATATCTGCTTAAAGATCATTTTTAAGTTAATGATTTGTCTTAAAATGAGATGCATTTTTAAGCCTATTTCATGATAGTGGCTATTTAGTGGACCAAAGACACAGTGGGAATAAGAGATACAGAATGTACATCCCATGTCTTCCCCAAGAGGGAGCTGACTGGGTGGTGGAGACAAGAGAGGGGCTCTGGCTGCTCGGAGGTGAAGCCTGGGCAGGGACCCTGGTTCTCACTGCCTGGAGCAAAGAACCAGGATAGTGGGGCTGGAGAAAAGAAAAAGCTCGGGCATCTCACTGCCTGTCACTGGAGGCAGCCAGGGAGTATCTCTTGGAAATAGTATTACTCTTATCTTGAAAATGCAATCAGCTCCTCCTAGGGGAACATTCCTCTCCTGGAGACTCAAATCCTCAGCCTCGTGTCTGCGGTGGGCTGTTCCTGGTCAGTCATAGTTTAGGACTGGATGTAGATGGCAGCAACATAGCCAGCCCCTTCCCCACTGCCGCCTCTAGACAAATGAACGGGAGCTTCTCTTTAGTCTGTAAAACCAGCAAAAAGAATTAAAAAAGGGCCACTTAATATTAACTAACATTTTACAGCACTCTTCAAAGTGCGTTTAACCCATCACCTGAAACCATAAAGTCAAGTGTATTATCATCCCCAGAGAAAACGCAGAGGTGTCATGACCCGCACACGGGAAAACCCAGCAATGACAGTAGCAAGAAGTGTAACCCGAGACTTTGCACTCCAAATTCTTCGCCCTTTGATTATACTAACCTGCTTCTCTACTGGAGATAACAGAAGGCGCCAAAGGCAAAGATACATTCTGCTGATGTGATGGCTCTGCCCTTGGCCGGCCTCAGCCTCAGGATATGCTCAGGATGTCCCGTAAACCTGAGGCTGGTACTCTGTGCTATCCTTTCTTCATGTACGCTTCACTAGTAACTTGAAAAATTAATGTATTTCACAGAATGTAAGAATGCATCAATTTTAAAATGCATGAGCATTTCATATGCCATTAAGAAAGAAAACAGTCAAGCAATTAAACTGTGACATAATGTTTTCCTACCTCTCGGAATTCTCATTCACAACCACTAAAATATTTATTTTAGACTTATTTGGATACAGTTTATTTTCTCACATTCATTCTAGGCACACATAATGAGAAAAATACAAGCAAAATAATCCTGTGATGCTATTACAAAGTTCCTCCTTTTCAGGGTCTGTCTCTTCTGAATCATTTTTGACATCAGAGGTTCTGTTGTCCATGTTTCCTGCCTGTTTTACTGTTTGTGACATTCAGAGTATATCGTAGAAGTTTTCACTCTCTAGCAAGCTTTGCGGTTGGAATACCTGGATTTTGCCAGAAGATGAACAAAAGAATGTTTGCACACATTTGCTAGGCCCTGTGGTCATCCTTCAGAGAATAAATTGATTTGTAGATTTGAAACTTGAGGGTGGCGTTTGTGCACACATGCCACCAGAAATATGGGCAGCTTTACATATACACAAAAAGCAACATCTACCTCAGGCTGGGAGACTTTTGTACGGCACCATCAACCATGAGACGTACCCGGGGTTCAGTCACGTTAAACAGGAGGAAGCAAAACCTTCGGTTTTAGAATGGATGAAATAAAACATTCTTCTTGTATTGTCTTTTTACTTTACATTTTAAAATAGGTAAGAGATTTGAATTCAGACATTTCACCAATTCAGTTCTTTTCAGAGAATCAACCAAAATAGCACAAACACTCAACATGAGTTAGCTGGGAGTGGTTGAACATAACAACTAATATTTTATTGATTACTTCCCGAGTGCCAGACACTGTTTTTTACATTATTTCTAATTCTTACAACTTGCCTTTGTTACATTGTACTTTTCACAGACCAGGAAACTGAGACTCAGAAGTAGGCAACTTGCCCATCACCTAAAGGCGGCAAAGGCCAGAACCTAATGTCACATCTGATCGGGACACCGCACTGCCTCACCTGTAACCCTCAGTTCTCACTCTGCTACGAGTTCCTTGCTCCCTACAAAATGCCCCTTTTGGAATCCATTTCTCCCTGCCTCCCTCATGCCCGTCTCCTCACTCACTGAGCACCTGCCCCCAGACACACTGCTGGACATGGTACTCCGTCTCTCCACTGGCCCCTAGAAGGACCCACGTGTGTCAGCTGAGCTGTGCCTTCCTGCCCTTGTCAGTGGCCACAGCTGCAGGTCACTCCTCCAGGTTCCCGTCAGCATTACTAGTGGCCTTCAGCTACAGCTTCCTCACACCCTCGACGTAAGGAGGCTCTGTTCTCACTGGAAGCAGGCACAGTGTAGAAACAGATGCTTTTGAGAGGAACTGCTAAGGAGCTTGAAATATTTTCCACATAGTTTTTTATTTTCTAAGATCGGCCACAGGGCAGTGATGCAATTTAAATAAAATTTGAGATGACTATTTCAGTAGCGTTCTTTCCTGTGACCAGGCGTTCACCTACATTGTGTTTCTACTCAAAATGCTAACACCCTTGACCTCCTTCTATGACAATCCAACATCACGTCTTCCACGGACCCTTCCTCAAATGCCCCGTCAGGAATGGCTGCTCACTCTTGTGTGGATCTGTTCACATTACGACGTCACAGTCACCTTCACATCTAGCTGTGTGACCCTCATTAACACCAGGGTCCTTTACTGCTATAACAGAAAGACAACACGGCCCACAGATGTTCAGCCAAGTAATCAATTCTAAAATTTCTAATAGCCATATTAATTTCTTAAGTGTGAAATTCATTTCAGACTATGACTATATTCAAATGAAAAGCACTTATGGCTTTTTTTTTTGTTTTTTTGTTTTTGCAGTTTTAGGCCAGGGCCGGGTTTTTGAACCTGCCACCTCCAGTATATGGGGCCAGCGCCCTACTCCTCTGAGCCACAGGTGCCACCTCCACTTATGGCTTTTTTAACATTTTTTATTTTTGGTAGGAAGTCTTTGAAATCTACTATGCATTTTTCATTTGTAGCACATCTCAATTCGGCATCTAAAGGTGTCAGTTGGCCACATGTGGCAAGGGCCCCCCACACTGCTGAGCTGAACACGGAAACCCACACAGGAGCCTGGAGCTCACACTATTTTTTTCTTTTTTGAGATAGAGTTTCACTTTGTCACTCAGGGTAGAGTGCTGTGGTAGCATAGCTCACAGCAACCTGAAACTCTTGGTCTCAAGAGATCCTCTTGCCTCAGCCTCTCACTATAACACCTGGATAATGTTTCTTTCTTTCTTTTTTCTTGTAGAGTCGGAGTCTCGCTCTTGCACAGGCTGGTCTTGAGCTCCTGTGCTCAAGCCTCCACCTGCTGCAGCTTCCCAAAGTGCTGGCATCACAGGTGTGAGCCACCAGGCCCAGCAAGGGATCTCACACTTACAGTGAATCAGAAAGGAAAGGTCAGTAGAAGATCAGCAAGGCGTGATGGTTTTGTACATCACGGGAAAAAGATGACGAGAAATGGAGCATAAAGATGACGAGAAATGGAGCATATTCACGGAAATAGAGCTTTGCAGATGAGGCTCTGGTGTTCTACTCATAGAAACTGAGAAATTATTGGAGATAAGAGACCTGAGGGACCAAAATAAAAGGCAGTAAATTTTGTACTATTGTCAAAATGATTCTAAAGGAAAAAATGTAATGCTTTTAACACAACTGCAGTGCTTCTACTAGCACAATCTACACACAGGTACTGAGAAGAAGTCTCCAGTGGTGACAGTGACGAGAAGACAAACATGTGGGACCTTCCTCCTCTACAGTCACAAGCAGTTACCAGGAATCCGATAGATTTTACCATTAAACAAAATGTCACAGTTAAGTGCACTGAATCCTTTCAATTCTCAATCTAGATAATTGCTTCGTGAATTTGACTAACATTCATGTCTACGTTGTGCACGTAGCTCAACAGATAAAGCCGAAGGAAGTTAGGACATTTGAAAGGGCAGCAGGGCTGTTCATTTTTCTCCTCTTGCACTAGTAGATTTATCATTTGATGAAAAGAAATGACCCCACTAGACTTGGTTTGTATTACTTACCTACAATTACCGCCTTTCAACTAGATGCCATGTTATTCACTTCCTGTTCCTATCAAAATACACTGAGCAAAATTAAATAAGAAGGGCGGCGACCAGACGCACCACACGGAATCACAAAAGGACTCGTGTTCAGCAGGTACAGCACCAGGCGAGAAGTTCTGAACTTTACAAGTACCCTTCTCGTGAAAGTGATTTTTGTTTGTTTGTTGGGCATTTGTTAATCCAATTCTAAGAGGTTTTTTAGGTTTTGGAAATAGGGAAAGGTAAATAAAAGCATAAATCATACTTTCAATCTTCAGTAGGTCCCCATTAGTGTTGTAGTATCACACCACTGACTTGTAACCAACCCATCCGGGATCCAGGGGGTGCTCATTCATTCCTCCACGGGCCTCATCTCATCAAACAAGTCCTGCTGATTGAGATGAATGCGCATTTTTGAACACTTCAACATCTCTACTACTGATGCCTGCCTAAGTTCAGGCCTCATCAGGTCTGACGTGACTCCTAAAATAACCCCCTAACAGATCTTTCTGTCTTAAGCTTGTCCTTTCAAATGCATAATCCATAAAGCAGCAGAGTGGTCCCTGTGCACTGGGGAAGAAGCCGTGCTTCCCGCCTTCCCAGAAAGTCTCCACGAGGAGGCTTCTGCACGGCCGCTATCTCCTGTCACCCTGATCACCCTCCATTTACTCTGTATTAATACCGAGCTGCTAGTTTTCAGGACTACAGTGTGGGGTGAGCTCTCTTCTATCGTTCACATGCTACCCATACATTTATTTTTCTGTATTACAGTCATGTCTTTATGTACAAGTTTGTAAGTTCTTTGAGGTCAAGGAAAGTCATAAAACAAATCTTCAGTTATTTGCATAATATAGCACATGCCAAGATCTTGATTGCAGAATAAGTCCTAAGCTAGTATTTCACATGCAAATGAGTAAATGTTTATCAAAATGAATTAAATCTACAAACACACCCAAAGTTGGACACAAGGTTCCAGAGTTTAATACACTATTTAGGAAACTAAAAGGTTAACTTTTTTTGTAATTCCCAGTTTAAGAATCCACCAATCCAATCTTAGCTGAATCATGTTCTAATGTAGAAGCTGGATCACAAATGAACTACCAAGAGGATTGTGGATGTGCAATATTATTAAATTATAATAATTATAAGATTATTACAAATAATTAATATAATAATAATATATCATTATTAAATTATGAACACACCTGTCTACCACCGTTACTGCATTAAGGAAAGAAAGCACAGTTTGCTATTATTCAGAATTGAAAAGGGGACTGAACCCAAGGAAGTTCTGAGTATGAAACAGACTTCGATAGATTCCATTATAACAAAGATCTTTCTGTGTGATCATAAAAATGAACGTGTTTTTTAAATTATCAGAACAATTGCCTTCTTGAAGAATTTAAATTTATCTTGTACAAGCTCTTCCCATCCTTATCCTTTTGAACTTACATTTTCTTAGACATTTTTAGAAGACATGGTTAGGGAAAGTAATGGGCAGGCAGGTTTTCTTGTCATGTCTTCTAATGAGCTTATTTTATGAGCTGTTGGAAAAGAAATAAAGAACAAGTTTTATGGAATAAAAACAGAGCTTGGTAGGACTTCTATTAGAAAATAGTAATTTGCCATCATAAAATTATAGAGTAGGGGGCAGGACTGATTTTACAGCCCATGTAGAAGAGGCTGGTTATATACTCCATCAAAGATCATATTTTGGTGGGAGCTTAATATTGTCAAAACAACTAATGATTGATTTCTCTTTGTCCTTAAACTGCTACATGATTAAGTTAAGCATTATTTTTTTTGACACTTCCAAAAACAGTATCTAGCCAAATATTTCAGGTTTTCTTTTTCATTGAGCTCTTGACTACAAACTACTTTGTATAAACACTTAAATTGCTATTTAAAACACTGTTTGTTATGAAGGAAAAGAGTAAGAATCATTATATTTAAGAGAGAGGAAGAGCAAGGTAAATTCGCCACATTTTAACAAAGTATATAATAAAGATAAAGAAGGAATGGATTGTGTGGCCTGGGTTTACTCCTTCCAATAATTCAACTGTGTGACTAGCAGTTACTAAATTATGACATTTAGATTGAAAACAATGTAGCAAAAAAAAATAAAACAATGTAGCACCTGCACTTATATTCTACCCCCATCTGTGTTTCCCAGGGTATTACTCAGCTCCACGGTGATTCTTGAGTATTGTGTAGTGACAGACATGGGCACACACCTACACTCTTTTTCTTAAATAAATGAGAAATATTTTGTCTAATCAGCTCTCACCTTCTTAAAAAAACAGAGCAAATTTTCCCAGGTATTTTACTGTACCATCGTGTGTTATATCCCTCATTAAATTACATCCCACTTTGAAACAATGAAATCCTATCAAATATTTATTTTAATTACCATTTTTGCCACATATCAGGATTTAGTGAATTGAGATTTTAATATTCAACTGCTTTTTCTGGCACGGCATAAACACTAATCAATGTTTATTCCATGGCAACAGGAGCTAAATCCTTCCTTCTTAACTACTAACCCATCTGCATATAATAGATGCTCTGTAAATAACGACTAAACAGATGTAATGACCATCCTGACACACACCCCTGTCTGTCCTCAGAAGGAACTCTACATTTGCAAACTGGGGCTATCAAGGTCTATGATGTCTTATATCAGAATAAGACATTCAGTCTTTTGCTGTGAGATTCTCAGGTGTTTCTTAAACCTACCATAATGCTACACTACTGACATCCAGAGGGATAGGTTTTGAGCCCAGCAAATCTTTTTACTATCTGACATCATTTTAGCTTCTACTCCTCTGTCGTATCTTTGAAGTTTGGACATTTTCAATCATTTTGGCCGTCATTATCAGTGTCTGCTTTGGAAACAAACGGTAAATGTCTGTGCACAGCCCCACCACTGAGACGAACTAGGGTAGAAGTGTTTTGTTCTCTGGCTCAGTGAATGAGGGGCACAGCCTGGTACAGTAGGAGGCAGGAGTGAAAGCCACTGGGATGCGGGGAGCATTTCAATGGTGGGCACTTAAGAGCCAATCAATTTTGGGGAGCAGTAACTCACAGTGGAGGAAAAAAGTGTTTTGAGCTAAAATAACCTAGGTTTGATTTTTGGTTGTGCCATATATTATCCTGTGACCAGGACAAGTCCCTCCATTTTCTGAGGGTGTTTTATTTGTAAAGTAAGGAATTCAAGACACAGTTGCCGTGAAGACTAACAGGTCACATTTACATGTGTTCTAACATACGCTTGGCACAGAGTGAACTCTCAACAAACGACCATCACTACTGGGAATAAAATGATGATGAATAAAGATTACAATCACAGAAGTAATAACAAATATGCATATCTATATTATCTGTTTTCCTTCTCCCAATAAGTGAACTCAACTCCATTCGAAAAATGCCTAGATGGAAATAGGAAAGGAGAGAAGGCACTCACTCCTTAAGAGGTTGAAAAATCATGTTGATACACCAAGGGAATCGAAAGACAAAAATAAAAAATAGACACTGATATTTTTGACTTTCATATATAAATACCATGATTGTGTGGTTTATGGCAAATATCACTGAGGTTGACATTGGTGGTGCAGTGTAAATATTATCAGGCAAGGGGCGTCTATCCATTCAGGACAATTTTAATCTATGCTCCTGTCTTGCAGTCATCAAACGTGGCACAAATAAACTCTCTACTTATAGTTAAGAAAAGAAGAGGAAGAAATTCTCTGGCAGAGGAAACTCTGTTGTTTGAAGTGATGAGAGTTTTACAAGGGAACGTAGAGGATAAAACATCATAGAAAAAGGGCGTTTAAGGGCACCCAAGAAACACAAAACAGCACACCGGGCGAAAGCTTGTCTCTGAACGGAGCTATGCAAACAGCCACTTGCTTTCAAGAATCAAAAGATGTTTTATGAAACAATAAACGTAGAAAATGCCGCGTTTAAAAGTTCAGCAAATTGCTTAACCTTGAGACTTTTCCGTCTTTAAAATGCTGAAGAGCTTTGCAAATCTTCGTGTAATAGGCAACACTTTCCAAAAGTTACTTCACCACCAAATTGTCTTTTCACTCGCTAACACTGCGTGAGGTCAGTTTCAGGACTGCTGCACTGGGAGATCCAGCCTGTCGGGAGACAGCGCGACTCCTGGGTTGGAAACAGCCCTGGACGCTGGGTTGGGGCACATCCAGCAGCGAGACGAAGGCGCTATGGCCTCCTAGGTTCCTGCGTTGTTCTCGTCCACCCATCCCTTTGTTTTTCTCTCCAGCAACGGTTCATGTGTCGTGAAATCTTGACAGTGACAGGTGACACACATTCACGTGCGTGTGCACACTCGTGTTGTCTTTACGGAAGTCCTGGGAGGGGCTGCGCACACAGCAGAGCTGAGCTTCCTAACTAAGTGGAAAGGCACGGCTGACGTGACGGTCACACGTCCTCGCTTGTTCACTGGCGCATCAACTATAAACTGTACCTACCCGTGAGACACGTGTCACAGTCCCAGAGCTTCCGAGCCCTCCAATGTAACAGCTGGGAGGTGGGTGGGAAGAGACAGCGGGGCTCACAGAGGCTCTGTGGGATCTCCCAAATTCTTAACTCTCATTTCCCCCAAAGAAAATTAAGACATAGGAAAGAATAAAGTAGTTTCTTTAAAAAAAAAAAAAAAAAAAAACACCGTTTGATTTTGAGGGTAAGGTGGGTGGCTAAATTATGATCCACCTTCAGAGCATAAAAATTACAGGTAATTTTCTCTTTTCTACAAGGTGATTATGCTAATGGAGCTCTGCTCTTAGGAGACTGAAAGCTCTTTCTCCAAGAAAAGAGAAAAGAAGCTTAAAAATGACAACTGTCAAAATAGTAAACGTGAACCAAACACAAGATGCAGAAGGCTCCCCTGGCAGCCAGAGGGCAGCGTCCCGGGGCCGCGGCAGGCACGCACCTGCCCACACGGATGTACACACGGACCCCTCCCGCCCTACACGCGGGAATTAACACAGCAGAAACTCAGCAGCCGAGGTAAAAGCAGGAGACACAGCACCTCCTCATTCAGCCCGCTGTGTTCCCTCCCTGTTTGTTCTCTTAAGGAGCTAGATGTTCTTTACCCATTTATAGATTCTGAAACACTGACAGATGAAATGAGGAACCACGGAACATGAACCCAGGTGACCCCATTTCACCATTTCTTAAGAATTTGCTCTACTCTTTGTTAACTGACCTCAATATTGTGATCTTTACTTATAAAAATTTCCCTGTATATGGCTCCAGATCACATGACTTTAATTATATTAATATTAATGTGGCATCACGTATCTTCTTAGGCAAATTAATTTAATTATCTTTTAAGACAGTGTTTTCCAAACCAGAGGTTCTGAAATTACTTTAGGGAGTTATGAGGAGCACTGTTCAATTAAATAGAACAGAACAGGACAGCACAGCATCATATGGAACAGAAAATATCAGACTGCATTGCTCACAGGTTGTTATCTAATAGATCTCTCTCTGTAGGCCTGGTAGGATCACATACCATCACGGGCCACATGACATTTCAGTCAAGGAGGGACCACATATGTGGTGATGGTTTCCTGAGATTGTAATATTGCATTTTTACTGTACCTTTGCAGATTTAGAAATGTTTAAATACACAAATCGTTGCCCTTGTTACAACTGCCTGCAGTGGTTAGCACAGGAACGTGCTGAACAGGTGCACGGCTTAGGAGTATAGGCTGTTCCCTGCAGCTCAGGTATGCCTAGCGACACATTTCTGAGGGTGTAAACTCTTCATTAAGCAATGCATGACTGTTTGTATTTTTTATTTACATAATATTGGAAATCTGTTGTATTTTTTTATTTACATGATATTTGAAATCTATCTTACACATAATACTTGAAATCTACTGTTTCAAGTAATATCTGGGTGTCATGTTTTCATCTGGATGGTGGATCGTGCTGCCTATCTCCTGCCTAACAGATGGACACTTCTGCGGCTCCACGTCACTCGGTGCCCACCTCTAAGTTCAGCTGCAGCTTTGGACAGTTCCGGCAGTTCTTAGTATCACTCACTGATAACTCTTTCCTCATCTGTGTCTTTTCACATTTACCCTACAGTTTCTCCAAGCTGCAGATTCTACAGGGTGTCAGTGCAGCTGGAAATGAAAGGGAGTTAATTTCCTTGGGGCATTAAACAATACAGGGCAGAGCCTGTGGATATGTGCTCCTGACTGCTTCTCCCTAGACAGATAGCTGCAGAGGTATTCTTCACACTTCCTGGGAAGGACCCCAGCAGAATCGAGTCCAGATTTCCCACCCGGCCATGACTTAGAAAATGAACATTTGCACTGTCCTTTCTTCTCTGTCTCACTTTTCACTCAGACTTCTGACCTTGATCTCCTTCCAAATAAACTACCTACACCCAAGGCAGATGCCTGAGAACTCATGTGATGGTGTGATGTAAATATGTAGCATTGAATATCTCAGTAACACAACGGAACAAAATACGGAGTTATTTTCACAAGCTATTACAAAGCTAAAAGTTTACATTCTTATGCAGTAAAGATAAACCCTTGCTGCAATTGCATAATATAGCACCAAGTTAAATTGTACAAAAATACAGAATGACACCACCATAAATGAAATGAATTATTCAGCACTATAAACAGTTGCCAAATAAGTATGAAATATTTGATTTATACCTATTACCCCACAACCAAGGCATTCTTCCAGTACAGTGGCTTTAGCACCATAGCAAATATAAAAAAATTCTGTATTTTATCTGAAATTACAGTCTTAATCAGCAATGCAATTTCCCCCTTCCCCCTTATATGTCTGTCTTTCTCCATTCCCCAGGGAAATCTTTTCAAGGTGTCCCTGGATTATGAGAATAGAAACACAAATGATGGGTCCTACTTGTCAATCAAACTGACAGTTATAAAATAAAATTAGTCATTCTGCTAAAGTATAACTTTTGAGGATGAATTTTTAGCTCAGAATTTAATCACACGAATGCCTTTGAAATGCGAAGATGATGCCTGGTTAATTCTTTCTATGTGCTATTCCATATTAATGTATGCGGCTCCTCTTTAAGGATCCTAATGGGATCATGTCACTGTGGGAAATATATAACTTGCTAAAGTATTGCAGCAGTTTGTACTTTTTTACTTTTCACTGCAAGGGTTGATGATGACAATTCTGACTAGTTAATGGCAGAAATAGCTAATTATTCAATCTTTGGTAACTGTAGTGAATTCTGCAAGTGGTCCTCTATGTTCATTACATTAAAATGTACACATATCAAAAGGAAGAATTTTCCCCATTTCTGGAGTCTCGTCAGCTAAGTCAGTAAAGGATATAGAAAAGAATTGAAATTGATCAGTTTAATTAAACCCAGCTTATCAAGACTTTCTTCTTAAGTTTAATTCTCTCATGATTACTGCATTCATTGAAACATCAAGCTATATTACATTCTCTATTCTCTTAGGGATTCCCTTCCTGGAGTTTGACACAAGAACTTGATTTTCGATGTATCTGTGCACTGGTAGGGATGGTACGATAGTACATCCCGCGTCCCGAGCTACAGTTAGACACCTGCAAGTATTTTCTGATTTCTAAAAATAAAATTTCACTTTTTAGTTTCAAAAATATTAAGTCATGTTACATAAAGGGATTATTTATAAAATTAAGTTATAGAATAAATTTCGGTTTTCTATATCTTTTCTGTTTTTTAAAGACAAAGCAATTTTTAAAAGGGCACAGACAGTCCACAGAAGAGGAAATACTTTCTGGCTTTTAAACATATGTAAATCTCAATCTCATTCATAGTAAGAAAATTATAGACAAGAGATGCAACAAAATAGTCTGTTTCACCTAGTGGATGATTGACAAGGATCAAAAAGTTTAATACATTGTACTGGCAAGACGGTGGGCACAGGCATTCTCATAAATTTGCACTAGGAAGGTCAGTAACTTGGTCTAGTTTCTAAATACAGCAAGACAGGGTATGTAAAATATAAAGGTACATAATATTTGACCCAGCAATTCCAACTCTAAGAATTTATGGTTGTACATATGTGCAAAGAAGTATGTACAAGGGCTGCAGCATATTTTCATGTATTTATTTCTGTACTTTTAATTCTTTTATTTTATATTTTTTTTAATTTCAGAATGTTATGGGGGTACAAACATTTTGGTTACATAAATTCCTTTAGTACAGTTTAAGTCCAAGGTGTAAGTGAGCCCATCACTCGGTTGTGAACTGACCCATCTCCTCCCCGCTCCCACCTGTTTGATTTCCAATGAGCGTTGCATGTACGAGGTAATCAATTAGTTCCAATTCAAAAGCAAGTGTATGTGGTGTGTGTTTCTCCATTCTTGTGGTACTTCCCTTAGAAGAATGGTCTCAGTTCTGTTCAGTTTAACACGGAGGCGCCAGTTCACCACTGACTTCATGGCTGAGTAGTGTTCCACGGAGCACAGATGCTGTATTTTATTACTCTGTTCACGTACTGATGGGCTGCTTCCAAGTCTTTACAATTGTGAATTCTGCTGCTATAAACATTCCAGTACAGGAGCCTTTTTTGTAAAATATTTTTTTCCCTTTGGGTAAATACTCAGGAGTGGGATTGCACATACAGAAAACTTGCTTGCAAGCTTTCGTTCCCATGTGGGCCTTAAGTCAGGGAGTTTTTACACCCACAACCAACTAGGCCGACCTCAGGTCAGGGGGTTTTTAGGCCCGCAACCAACCGGGCCATATGGGATTCTGCCTGAGTTTTTCACAAGTATGCCTACACAAAGTCTTTTCACTGCTCTCTCTCAAACAGCTTTTTTGGCCAGAGGCATACAGGCCTTTCACCTATAATCCATATGGATTAATTTTTGAGACTAGTAAGAGGTGTGGATCCTGTTTCACTCTTCTGTATGTTGCTATCCAATTTTCCCAGCACCATTTGTTGAACGGGGATTCTGTTCCCAAGTGTAGTTTTCATTTGCTTTGTCAAAGATCATTTGGCAACAGAAGGATGTCTTCATATCGGATTCTCTGCTCTGATTCACGGTCTGAGTCTCTGATCTCGTGCCAGTACCATGCTGTTCTGGTTACTCTAGCCTCACAATTCAGCCTGCAGTCTGGTGAGTGGATGCCTCCCAACTCGTTCTTTTTGCTTAACATTATTTTGGCTCTACAAGGTCTTTCCTGTTTCCATACAAAGTCCAGAACTATTTTTTCTAGATCTGATTTGTGAAAAATGATGTTGGTATATTAAAGGAGATTGCTTTGATCTGTGGATAACTTTGGGTAGTGCAGGCATTTTAAGATGCTAATTCTGTCAATCCACGAGTGGGATATGTTTTTCCATTTGTTGACCTCCTCTGTGATTTCCTTCCTCGGTTTTCCCTATAGAGGGTTTCTACTTCCTTGGTAAAATATATTCCTAGGTATTTTATTTTTTTTGTTGCTACTGTGAACAATACTGAATCTTTAATTTGATTTCCTTCCTCAGTGTTTTGGAGTTTTCCCTATAGAAAAAGTAGAAAATTTCCTTGGTAAAATATATTCCTAGGTATTTTATTTTCTTTGTTGCTACTGTGAACGATATTGAATCTTTAATTGGACTCTCAGCTGTTAGAGTACTAAGATCTAACTGATTTGCATGCATTGATTTTGTAACCTGAGACTTTATTAATTTCAGCAGTCTCTTGGCAGGATCTTTGGGGGTTACTATATATAAGGTCATAGCATCAGCAAAGAGCAGTAGTTTAACCTCTTCTTTTGCTATTTAGATACCCTTCATTTCCTTCTCTTCTCTGATGGCTCTGGCTGGGAATTCCAGCACTATGGTGAACAGCAGTGGTGACAGTGGGCAACTTTGTCTTGTTCCATTTCTAAGTAGAAATGTTCTCAGTCTTTCCTTGTTCAGTAATGTTGGCTGTGGAGTTTTCACATATGGCTTTTATAATTTTGAGTTATGTTCTGTTTATGCCTATTATTATTTAAAAAGTTCTTATCATAAAAGGGTGTTGAATTTTGTAAAATGCTTTTCCTCAATCTGTTGGAAGGATCTTATGGTCTTTGTTTTTGCTTCTATTTATATGATGAGCCACATTTATAGATGTGTGTATTTTGAACCATCCTTGCATTTCTGGGATGGAATCCACTTGATGGTGGTGAATTATCAATTTTTTGATAGCAAAAAATCTTTTATGTACTTTTTGACACACATGGAATAATACCATACAATTTCCATGGATGTCATAGGGAGAAATAAAAATTTATAAAGTGGATTTTTTAAGGATCTATTAGACAATAATAATAAGTAAGTATCTCTGGGAGTGGAGAAATAAAACAAAAGAAGTGCCTTGAACAGTCTGTTTTGCTCTCAACTGAGAAGGATAAACTCCCTTCTGTTCAATTGGGATGAGAAAAATGTCTTCATAAGTCTATCATTTGATAGACACTAAACTCATAGCAGAGGCTCAATTAATAATTCAATAGTTTTTTTCTGAGGACCAAAGTACTTTATTTATAGATTAATTTTTAAGCATGTTTATAATGTGTGTGTGTATATGTGTATATATATTTGTTTTAAGTTATATTATGGACACATAATGTTTGTATATCTTTTTCTGTTGTTTTGTTTTCACTATTTTTTTTAAATATTATTGAGGATTCATTGAGGGTACAAAGAACCAGATTACACTGCTTGCATTTGTTAGGTAAAGTCCCTTTTATAATTGTGCACGTAATTATTTTTTTCATGTGCAGCTGAATACAGATTCCCAGGATTTTATTGAGAATTTCTGCATCTATCCTCATGAGGGATATTGGTGTGTGTGAGTTCTCTTCTCTGTTGTGTTTTGGCATTGAGGTGACATTGGCTTCACAGAAGGAGCTGAGAGGATTCCTTCTTCTTGATACTAGCTGGCATCAAGTGCATGGTAGTGTCTCAATAAGTATCTTAGATGAAAAAGAATACAGAATGGTAGGTGGCATCTGTGGTTCAAAGAAGTAGGGCGCTAGCCCCACATGCCAGAGGTGGCAGGTTCAAACCTACCCCCAGCCAAAAACTGCAAAAAAAACAAAAAACAAACAACAACAACTATATTTATATATATATAATGGATACTTGTATATCAGGATATAATGTTCTACATTTGGTTGCAGAATACATTAGTGCATACATTTAATTGAATTCACAAATATTAATAGATTTCTTACACTATGAGATACAAAGATGAGCAGGACACAGTCCTAGATCTGAATGTTCTTTAAGGTCAGTATATAAAACACAGTATATAATTTACATATGTAATTTATATGCAAGTTATGATGTGCTACATTTCAATAGTAAACTGTGACAAAATTATAAATTTCTTAAAGAAGAAGCAAATAGTTGCTATTAAACAGAATTGCTAAGATGACTTCACAGGTTTTGAGATGCCCAAGAAGGACGTATAGAACAGGAAAACAAACAAGTAAAATACAAATATTAAAAAAAAACCAGAAAAATAACACCAAGGCTAAGGAAAACTTGATAAACATCATAAAAAGGCAGCAGTGCACAGAATGGCAATAAATCTGGTTATATTTAATACTATAATGTTATGGTAGGAAAAGATTTGTTTAATAGGATACAGGTTTGCAAACTAGCTGAGGGCAGATTAAAGGTACGGATTATCATTTATTTCTTTATTTTATTAGCAATGGAGGATCAACAGAGTGGCTTTGTTATTATTGTTGTTTGATCACAAAGAAGCAGGGTATGGCATTATTAGAGAGGCAAACTTTCCAAGAAAATGACAATTTTGTATTAATAAGAAGGAGAATTTTGTTGGTGTTCAGAAGCCAGTTGAGTGGGAGAGATGAAAGAGTGAAGCAGAAACAGCTGAAGAAAGGGCGACATCGGAGAGGGCATGGGAGAAAACTCAAGAGAGTGTTCACGTCAATGTTGTCTACCGTGGTATTTAATCAGGAAAGAAATGGTCTGTGGAGAGTAGAAGCAGCAATAGGAAGAGAGAAACTTAAAGACAGCAAAATATATCTGCAGCAATCACAGCCCAGGGACAGTAAAACAAGATCCCTATAGATATAGGGCCCAGGTACCTTCCAAAGGTATGCATTCTTAATTAATTATCATGATTATGTAAATTTATTCAATAGCTGATCATTGACAGAGCAAGAATGTCCTATTAGGCAGTCCACTGCCATGAAAGAAAAAAGAATGAAACTAGTGTGCTGGTAGAAGCAGTGTTGAGACAGGAGATAATGCTGAGACGAGAATGGATTATGAGTTGAATGGTGCTCTGCCCACTCAGATTTGTATGTTGCAGTTGTAATCCTTAGCATGTCAAACTGTAACCTTCTTTGAAAATAGGGTGATTGGAGGGGCGGAGCCAAGATGGCGGACTGCAGCCAGCTTTTTGCAGAGGCTCCAGTCCAGAAGGAGGCTGAAAGGACAGAAGTTTAGCTAATTAGCTGATGGTTTGGAGCAGAGCCAAGAGAGAAGATTGAGGAGCACACTTCAACCTTCCTGAGGCGAGCAGCGACCCCAAAAATACAACCAAAAGGTACAGAATCCACCACCAAGCAGACGGGAGTCCCCTCCCCGGCAACAAGGGCTCGCAGTTTACTCCATGCAAACAAGCGAGCAGAGCTCAAACTTCCTCCCACTCTATCCCACGGGAGAAACCTCCTAAAA
>CAUYQV010012388.1:0-11350 GCA_963574575.1 Galagoides demidoff
TGGCATCACAGCTCATAGCAACCTCCAACTCCTGGGCTCAAGCGAGTCTCCTGCCTCTGCCTCCCAAGTAGCTGGGACCACAGGCGCCCGCCACAACGCCCGGCCATTTTTTGGTTGCAGCCATCATTGTTGTTTGGCGGGACCAGGCTGGGGATTCAAACCCGCCACCTTAGGTGTACGTGGCTGGCGCCTTAGCCGATTGAGCCACAGGCGCCGCCATTCTTGAGATACTTTGCTAAGAAGAATATTTTCCAGCTCCATCCATGTAAACATGAAGGAGGTAAAGTCGCCATCCTTCTTTAGGGCTGCATAGTATTCCATGCTGTACATATACCACAATTTATTGATCCATTCATGGATCGATGGACACTTGGGCTTCTTCCATGACTTAGCAATTATGAATTGGGCTGCAATAAACATTCTGATACAAATACCTTTGTTGTAGTGTAATTTTTGGTCTTCTTGATATATACCTAGTAGAGGAATTGTAGGATCAAATGGCAGATCTATTTTTAGTTCTCTAAGTGTTCTCCACACGTCTTTCCAAAAGGAACGTATTAGTTTACATTCCCACCAGCAGTGTAGAAGTGTTCCCCTTTCTCCACATCCACTCCAGCATCTCTGGTTTTGGGATTTTGTGATAACTACTTACCGTTATATTATTTTTGACAAAACAATTAAAACCATCAAGTAGGGAAAAGATTTCCTATTTAATAAATGGTGCTGGGTGAACTGGCTGGTAACCTGCAGAAGACTGAAACTGGATCTACACCTTTCGTCACTAAGATAGACTCTCACTGGATTAAATATTTAAACTTAAGACATGAAACTATAAAATTATCAGAAGAAAGCATAGGGAAAACACTTGAAGAAATCGATCTGGGCAAAAATTTTATGAGGAGGACCCCTTGGACAATTGAAGCAACATCAAAAATACACTACTAGGACCTAATCAAACTAAAAAGCTTCTGTACAGCAAAGAACACAATAAGTAAAGCAAGCAGACAGCCCTCAGAATGGGAGAAGATATTTGCTGGTTATTTCTCTGACAAAGGTTTAATAACCTGAATCCACAGAGAACTCAAAAATATTCGCAAGAATAGAATAAGTGATCCCATTTCAAGGTGACAAGGGACTTGAAGAGAAACTTCTCTGAATATGATAGTTGCATGGTTTATAGATATATGAAGAAATACTCATCATCCTTAATCATCAGAGAAATGCAAATCAAAACTACTTTGAGATATCATCTAACATCAGTAAATAGTGTATTTTAAATGTTTTGATGATGCCTGGTCAAGAGGTTGGATTTTTGAGGTCATCTTTGGAGGCAGAAATTTCAATAGGAGGCAGATAATTCACTTTGGGAGGCCAGGACAGTTGCCCACTGTCAGTAGAACAGACCCTTCTTCTTCATTTTTCACTAGGTACCCCTTACCCACTCCTCAAATAGGGCACGAGGAATCCATGGGGGTTTGTTTGATCTCTGAATAGGCCTTTGGGCTTCAGGCTCTTGTACACTTACAGTTTTGCTGATTTACCAAACACAAGGACTTTAATTCTCTCCAGGTGAGTTAGCACAAAGCAGACCTGTGAAGCATTATTTGGATAGTTTTCTAGTCTGACATTTCTCACCCTTAATGACAAGGCTCCTATTACATATCACCTTTAAGAACAATCCATACTTTTCAGCATTAAAGATGTCATCATCTTTGAAACTGCTGGCGAAGTCTGGGAACTTTTGTGAACATTTCAACACCTTCTACTGGAATTTCATTGGACTGACCACACAGACTTTCTGGGAGCTCTCATGTCATATTTTAAATTTCTCATATGAACCACTTAATGCCTGGACGTCTTCCACCCTTAATTCCTGTGCTAAATATTTAGCAACTTCTTGGGTTAGTGGTCCAGAGATTTGGGTGTTAACTGTTCTCATTAGTTTTAACCAGCTTTATGCATCTTCATCGAGGAAGTTTTCCTCCTTTCCACTGTATTTTCTCCACTTTTCTTATCATAACTCTCCAAGGAATCATGTTCACATTTTGGGGTGTTGCAAACTGTGGTCTTGCTAACACCAAAAAATATTCCACCATCTTTCTTTGGTTGCTTTTTTTAAGCAAATGTACAATATCAATCTTTTCCTTCAATGTCAGATCTTTGAGTTCATTCATTTAAACCATTATGTCTTGATTAACTATATATTTGTATACATATATATGTATACAAATTAATATTTCATATAACAATCAAAGTCATCAAGATACAACTGACAGAGGTGGTCAATAGATAGAGGTCATTCCTCCATAGATTACACATGGAAAATATCCGGTCTATGAAAATAAGGTCAACTTAAGAAAATTGTCAATGTAGGGAGGTGATCAACTATGAAAGTTCTGTCTGTCTGTGTGTGTATAAAATACATATGTGTGTGAAGATGTATTATATATACACACATATATATGCATTTTATACACACACATAAGAAAATTAATACATAGATATGTGTGTTTGTGTATATACATATTATACATCTTCACAAACATATATATATGTATTAATTTTCTTAATATACTTAACAATTGGTGGAGTCTGAGGTTGATTGTGTATTATACTGTGGTACACATTTGGGTGCAGTTGTATTTTCTGTGTAACAACTTGTATTCCTTCTGGTATATATCTAATAGTGGGATTGTTGGGTAAGGCTGCTTTTAGTTATGTATTGCCTTTTTTTATTTGGTTGTTTCCTTAGTGATAGTGTTATGGCCCTTTACATTTGGGAAAATTGCAAGGTTCATACATTTTTAAAGTATCTGTTAACCATGTGGTATTTGGAGTAATGCTTCTGAAGTGCAAGATGTACAATATGACCGCATAAGAAAGCTTCTGAGTACTTTTCATTTTCATATTGAAATGCTTTGCATTTAACCTTATAACTTGAATTCCAATCTTAATTTTTTTATAAAATTAAGTAGACATTTCTCAATTCAAATTTAAAGCTGTGACTTAAAGAATAACCACTGCAAAACATTTCATAGGATGCTTAATAATAAAAATTCAATTTTATATTTTAAAAATAACTATAACTGATCTTTGAAGATACATATGTATTGATTGTTGTTGATAATATATCAACATTATTTTAAAAAAATTAAATAAAAGCATATTTTTTCTTTTTGTGAGTGAATAAAAGATCAATCAAATACCAAATATGACTCAGTGTCATCTCATCATAGATGAAGAAACACAACAAATACTCATTGACTAAGTGACTGTAGTAGATGGGATAGTGTCCCCACAAAATTCAAGTTCATATAGAATCCCAGAACTTAATCTTAGTTAGGAATAACTTCCATATATATAAATAATTAGGTTACAAAAGACCATATCAGATTAGAGTCAACCCTAAATCCAATGACCGGTGTCCTTTTAAGAGGAGAGAATATACAGGCACTGAGACACTCAGGAAAGAAAGAAAGACTGTGTGATGATGGAGACAGAGATTTCAGCAATGGGATTATCTGCCAAGAAATGCCAGTGCTTACTGGCAAACACAGAAAGGTGGGCTATAAACATGGGAAGGAGTTTTTCTCAGAGCCTCCAGGAAAAGCCAACCCAGTGAATACCTTGATATGAAATGTTTGATTCCTGAAATATGAGAAGATACATTTTTTGTGCTAAGCTTCCAAGTTTGGACTACTTCATTATAGCAACCATGGCAACTAATAAACATATGAATATAATAATTATATCTCTTTTATAAAAATTTACCTGCCCACATAGTGCTTAGAGTTTCAAGGGAAAAGAAGAAAATATATAGACAAACACTGTATCAACAGCACATGTTATTCAAAAATATTAATGCTTTCTATGCAAATAATAAAGGCCAGAAAACATCCAAGGATGAAATAGTATGGCTTGAACTTGACAGTGAGTTTGAGCTGTATGTATTTGAAGGATAATTAGGATGTGTGAAGAGGTGGGTTGGAGAAAATTTCAGGTTTGGTACTGAAATGGGCAATAGCACAAATAATAAATGTGAACAACACATGAATGTGTTTAGACCATTTTCTGGTACAATATGGAGACAAAAGATTCACTGAAATGATGAAATGTTATTTTTTTAAAAGGTCTCCATTCTCATCTATCACCCATATCAATGTCTAACTCCCTCTCACTACATGCATCTAGGACTCAAATGACAAATTTCTCTTTGTAATATTTTCTGATTTTTCTTTAATCCTACAGTCAAAACTGACCTTTCCCTGACCACTTCAGTTAATCTCTGCTCTCCCAAGTAAATAAATGTTGTCATTTCTATGTTATAATAGTGTTGGGTGTTATACACGCTTTGTGCTTCTGCTATTCAACTTCAGATTTCCAGGAGTAATTTCAAGGGTTTTGTACTTTTCATCTAAAAAATAGCAGAATTTCTTACACACACTTTGTGATTTACTAGGGTAAACATTTGTTAGGATAAAAATATTATCTATTTATCTTTTATCTATCTATCTATTTAAATTATTTGGCAATTTTATACTTGTTTTTGTAACCTCAAAAAACACTATGGACTGGTCTTTTGTCTGAAGAATACATACAAAACTGCATTAGTCTTTTAATGGTATTCTAAAAACAATGTATGGAATATGTTATTATAATAATAATAATATATATGTTAATATATTATTTCAAGAGAATTGCAGCAATTAATATCTTGTAGAATTCTATGGTATGGTTGGAGTAAAATATGTAGAACTATTTTTCATTGAGGAAACATGTAATTATAACCCGATTATTTCCATTTTTAACTACAGCTCAATTTTCATTCACCATTCATAATTCTGTATGCAAAGCCTCAGCTGAAGTAAGAGTTTAAGTGTAAATGACAGATTTTAATATGTACTGATAAAGTGTTTATTGCCATAAACATCATCTTTCATTCTTTAATATATTGTGAATCTTAATGTTGCACACTGATAATTTAAATGCAATAAAATACTGGAAAAACAGGTGATTTTACCAAGTACATACTTTTGTTCATTATTGAGAAATACATTTCTACAATCCACAAAATAAGCACAAAAATAAAAGAAATGAATAAACGTGTTTCATGATGTATTTTGATTTCATTATGTATTTTATTCTCTTTGAAATACTATGTACCATGTAATTATGTTGTAGAGAATTTTGTTCTTCCTTAAGTTATAATTAAGCTGTAACAAATACTGTTAATGTCTGCAATTCTTATTTCCACTCTGTAATTAGTCGTGTTTATTCATGAATTCATTTTCCTAATTTTTATAAAATACGTTTTTAGTATTTTATAAATTTGATTTTTATAAAATACAATTATTTGTGTTTCTTAAATTATAATTTACTTTCCAAAGAAGTTTTTTAACAAGAACTTAATTTTAATTTGGGCATGTCAAAGGAGAGAAGGTGAAATAAAAATAAGCACTTGTTTGCTCATTAATGATTTTATATTTGAAAGAATATTCAGCATGTTTACTACCTATACTTTCTGCTAAGAAACTAACCAAGCCTATTTACAATAAATATGTGAAGTGATACGTTTGATTTAAAAATATGTCAATTTTTTTAATAAAGCACCTATCGAAATGTCTAATATGTGGAATATATTTTCAGAGATAATAGGATTTTTGGCAACTTGTACTATTAATAGGTCCTTTTTCATTATTTTTAGGGTATTGGGAATAACTCTGCCTGGAACAGTCTTGCAACTGTTTGCAGTGTTATGTGGCTCCCTGTCTGTTGGTTTAGCTATATGCCCAGACGGGGAATTGCTGCAGGGGTAGAAATGGCTTTCTCAAAGTGCTTTCCATGGTTCAACTGTCCATTCATCAGTAATAGCACTTTAATTATAGGGAGGCCTTCTGCATTACTTTATTTTTTTTAAAGTAAGCCTTCTTTGCTGCTTTTTTAAAACAACATTACATTTGATAATTAAATATCTTGGTGGACATTTTATTGTCATTATCTTAAATTTGTAGGTTAAATGCAGGTAAAAAAAAATCTATAACATGACATTATTCTAGTCCACAGATAAGACAAGGGTCATATAGTCCATGTTTTTCCAGGCTACTGTGTTTTTAAGGAGAATTTATAATGTTTTTTTAAGTATTACACATAGCATGTTGTGTTTGTCCTTGGCTAATTTTATTTTGTCGTTTTTGCTATTGAAGAGTAAAATACAGTTTATATGACTTGTACTTATTTATTTCTTTATGCCAATTTTTAGTCTCTTATAGTTTAGTTTAATTTTTCTTTTTTAACTCTGTTATGTTTGCCAGAAATGCAGTTACATCAGTCTTAAATTGGTAATTTTTATGTTTTTATTTTCTATTAAATGTGTCTAATCACTCTTTTTTTTTATTACATTGATGGGTAATGTTAAAGAGTAATGAAGATATTGTAAATCTTTGATTTTTCCCTAATTTTCTTACCAATTTTTCCATTATATAAAATACTATTGGAGAATCTGTGTATGTGTAGCTGTGTTTTGTGATCAAGTTAAGGAATTATCCACTTATTCCATTTTACTAAATGTTTTTATCTGGAATGATTTTTTTGTGTTGCTAAATTACTTTTTAGCATCTATAAATGATGCATTTATAAATCATCTATAAAGATGATCACATGATTTCTCAATATACTTAATAATGTGATGAATTTTACTAATGCATTTATGGACTTACATTCTTGGAATAAGCTCTGGAATAACTAGGGTAGTAGAAATAGGAGTGTAAAAGGGATATGTCAAGATCTATTTGAAAAATTAAACATTTATCAAGAATTTCTGAAATCCTGACAACCAATAAGAGTTCCTATTCTATGGCATAACAGGCAAGACCTTAAGTACCTATTCATTTACTATCTATTTGCAGTGATTCTGACCTTTCTAAGAAAATTTATGAACTGATTCATGTGGTTCATCTAGCTTCAAATTTAAGAAAAAGAGCCATGTGTTTAAGAATTTATCTTTGCTAGGTCATTAATTGCCTAATTGTTAAGTGTAATTGCTTGTTAAAGCACATAGTTTGCCTCTAATAATCAACATAAGTATTTTTTCATCAGAGTCTGCTGTATAATACCTCAGTTAAGTAGGCAGCTCTGGCATAAACTTCAGAGTCCCAAGTGTTTGAATAATCCATTTTAGATGTTCTGTCTAAGACGTTGCATATTCCATTGACTTTCTAAGACTTCTATATGATTGTGATAGCAGTGGACAAGGTAGACAGACATTCTTAGTGACTATGATAGTCTGGATGTTTGTGTTTTTCAAAATACTTGTTAAAATCGAATCTTACTGGGGTGGTATTAAAAGGTGACATCATTTGGGAAGTATAAGCCAGGAGAGCTCTACTCACATCAATAGAATTAGTGCCCTTAGAAGAAGGGTTGGACTAAGCAGCCTTGCCTTTCTTCCACGTAAAAACAGCATTTGCCATCTTCCATAACGTGAGGCTGCAGCATGAAGCACCATCTATAAATCAGAGTGGGCTAAGCAGCATAATCAGGCACTGAATATGCTGGCTCTCTGATCTGGGATTTCTCAGCCTACAGAACTGTGAGAATAAATTTGTATTATTTAATAGATTTTATTTTTATTTATTTATTTATTTATTTATTTATTTATTATTATTATTATTTGCAGTTTTCGACTGTGGCCAGGTTTGAACCTGCCACCTCCAGCATATAGGGCCAGTGTCCTACTCCTTGAGCCACATCCATAAATTTGTATTATTTACAAACTATCCAATCTCAGGTATTTGATTATAGGGGCCTGAATGCACCAAGACACTCATGTTAGGTTTCTTATGTGAATAATATGAGTTTTAAAAATTAGATTTTTTATTTTGGATAATTTTAGACTCACATGAAATTATTAAAATTAATACAGAGAAATTCGAGTTATCACTAACCCAATTTCCTTCATGATAACAGCTTGAATGCACATTACATTGACATACTGGTCTTGTTCAGTTTTTTTTCTCTATGTTTATTTCTATTGATGTGGAGGTAGATGTTGTCAACCGCAAGAGTCAAAATAAAGAGCCATTCTATCAACACAAGGAATTCTCCTATTTCACATTTATTACCACACCCCCGTCTATCCCCCTATTTTCACATTTCCACTGACAACCATTCATCTCTGCTCTGTTTATGCAATGCTGTAATTGCAAAACTGGTATATAAATGATATTGAACCTTATGTTAACTTTTCCAATTAGATTTTTTTATCAGCATAATTCTCTGGTTTTCCTTGAAGTTATTGCATAGATACACAATTCACTCTATTTTACTGGTGAATATCATTCTATGGAACGTGTGTACTGCAACCTGTTGAAGGAACGCCGGGTTCAGATTATTGGCTATTACTGACCTGCCTGCTATAAACATTCCTGTAAAGGTTTTTTGTATATAACAGTTTCTGTTTGTCTGCTATAAACTCCCCTGGAACAGTTGCTGGACCATATGTTAATTACAAGTTTAATAAAAATTATCAAAATGTTTTTCAGAGTCGCAATACCATTTTACATTCAAAGCCATAATGTCTAAACAATTTATTTTCTATAACCTTGTCAGCATTTCATGCTATCACTATTTATTTTTTTTCACCCTTATATGAATCCTTATAATCCAATCATGGTTTTAATTTTCACTTCCTTCATCAATATTGAAGTTGAACATATTTTCAAGTTGTCATTAGTCATTTATTTATAGTCCAGTGACACGCCTTTGTACGTATTTTGTACATTTTTTAATTGGATCGCTTGGCTTTTTAACTGTTCATTTCGGGAACTCTTTACATATTCTAGTATAGGTTGATCATCCCTGACCCAAAATCCAAAATCTGAAATTATCCAAAGTGTGAAACTTTTGCCAAGATGACAGTCAAAGGTCATGCCCAAAGGAAACGCTCATTAGAGCATTTTGGATTTCAGATTTTGGGTTTAGGGATGTACAAGTATATGCAAATATTCTAAAATTGGAAATCGATGGAAATGTGAAATACTTCAGGTTTCAAGCTTTTCAGATGAGGCTTCCTCAAACTGTGTAAGTCTTTTGTTAAATTATTCATCCAGTCTGTAGCTTGTATTTTCATCTGTTTCACACAGGCCTCCACAGAGCCATGCTTTTAATTTTGATGACATACATTTTTCCTTTTATTGTTCATGCTTTTGTGTTTCATAAAGATCCTTTGCCTCACCCTGTTTTCCAAGCATTTAACTTTTTCCTTATGAATCTCCAATTGCTGCAGCATAATGTAATAAAAGAAAATTCTTCCTCCATTGAATCACTTTCATGCCTTTATTAAAAATTAATTGTGCATGTATGTGTTAGTCTGTTTCTTAGTTATTTGTTCTGTTCCATGGATCTATTTATATTTGTCTCCATTAATACAAGACTAACTTTATTACTGGAGCTATATAAACTTTAATATTAAACAAAGTGATGCAACCCATATTTTACTCATAATTTTTCAAAATAATTATAATTATTCTAGAGCTTGTATGTATTCATGTTTTAAAAAATACATGAAACATTCCAAAAACCCTGCTGATAATTTGACAGGGATTCAATTAAATCTACAGATTAATAGGGGGAAATTGACGTTTTCAGTATGTTGAGTCTTCCTACCTATGAACATGGTAAATCTCTCCATTTGTTTAGGTCTTCTTTAATTATTTTATGACTATTTTGTAATATTCATCATACAGACACTCTTAGCTTTCACTCAGAATAAATTCTTTTTCTTTTGAGTAATTATATATAATATTGTGTTTCTAATTGATTTTCCATAAGTTCGTTGTTAGTCTAAAATATGATTAATTTTGTGTTGATTTTGTACTCTGCGAACAACTAAACTCATTCCTTAGTTTTAAGGGTTTCTACTTTTTTTTTTTCTTTCAGTTTTTGCCAGGGCCAGGCTTGAACCTGCCACCCCCGGTATATGGGGCCAGTGCCCTACTCCTTGAGCCACAGGCATCACCCTTTCATTTTTTTTTTCTACAAATAGCATTATTTCATGGAAAAATAAGGATAGTTTTGTTTCTTTTGTTCTGATCTGTATGCTTTTACTTTTTCTTTTATTTACTTGTGTATTTACATTTTCGCCTTTTTACAGTGGCTGGACTTTCCAGTAACTACTTAAAATAAGAATTCTATGAGGGCATATCCTTGCCTTTATTCTGATCTCAGGAGTTAAGAATAATTTTTAACCATTATGCATAATGGTTAGCTGTACAGTGTGCTCTAGACACTGATTATCAAGTTGAAATAATATTCTTTCATTTCTAGTTTACAATGAGTGAATTAGACTTTGTCACATATTTTCTGAATCTATTGAAACAACCATTTGAGTTTTCTACTTTAGTTCATTGATACTATGGATTGATTGTATTGATGGATTTTTGGATATTAAATTTCTCTTGCTTAATTTAAATGAAATGTACTTGGACACAGTCTATATCTCTTTTCATACATTGTTGAATTTGATTGGTTAATGATTTTTGTTGAAGATTTTTTAATTTGAATTCATGAGAGACTTTTTTTTGTAGCTTTCTTTTTCCACATCTTTTATTGATCTGAATTTTCACTTCCTTATTTTTTTATCAAAGTAATATTAGCCTTATAAAGTGAGTTTGAAAGTGTTCTGGATAGACATGTAGTTTTGATAGTAATTTAAGTGTGTCCAACTTTTGACTTCCTGGGACCATTTTGGAAGAAGAAAAGTTTTCTTGGGCCCCACATTAAATACATAAAGACTAATGAAAGCTGATGACCAAATATAAATGTTTTGTGTATAATTTTTGTGATTCTGCCACCAGAGATAAGCAAAAAGTCCTCACATAATAATATTAATTATGCTGCATTTCACTAGGAGAGTGTTTTAAAACCATAGAGTAGGTCCCAAGTTTGCAATCACTAATAGAGAAAATTTCCATATTTAAGTAATAAAATGTTTTTTTAAATTTTTAAATATTTTTATTCTGCAAGTAAAGGAAAGGTGGGGAATTTAAAATAAGTGTGTACTTGATATTTTATTTGAGAAAGTAATCCATCAACATCAGGTCTAATGGAAGTAGTTGCAATTCTCAGTGAGATCTCAAGGTGCTCATCAGGTATTTGGGTTCTAATTTTGCTCCTTAATGTGCTTTAGTCTTGAAAATAGTTGTTCGCAACTAGTTTGTTAAGTGCTGCCAAAAAGCAATGACATGAATAAGGCACTTTTGTGGAGTGAGGGATATTTGCCTCTGGGAAGATAAGATCTATATATAAGTCCAGTAAATAGACATGATCGAACATTTCTTTAAGTTGAATGTCA
>CAUYQV010012390.1:0-18283 GCA_963574575.1 Galagoides demidoff
TTCCTCTCTCCCTCCCCTTCCCTCCTTCATCCTAGGCTATAGTTTAGTTTCATTTTTCATAAGCAAGTGTGAGTGATTATAAATTGCTTTCACAGTGGTACTGAGTACATTGGATATTTTTTTTTCTGAAGACATGCTTATTATTTGAAGCCACATAAATTTGGGGTGGCTTGTTATCCAGTAACAGTGAACAGATGCAACAAATTTCTTAGGACCGCATCATTATTTAAGGTGAAACAGATTATGTCTCTCAAGACAGTTTCACAAATCATCCCAAATTAGATAACTCCATAATAAACGTCCCTTTGACTTTGCATTTTTTTTTACCATCTATAAATCTTGTATTGTATGGGCTTAAGGAATGAAATTGTAGATATGCTATTATAACCATGCTTTAGATGAAATAAATTTCTTAAGTTTCTTGACTTAGTTTTGTGGTTTATCTCAATATTTAGTTGCATTTTACTGAAAATATATACTTTAAAATTTTTATTTCTTTTTATATTGGAACTGGAATAAAACTAAAAAGCCCTTTAAAATAAACAATGAGTATACTGTGTTCATCTTTGAACTGTATTGCCAAATGATGGACATTTGAATTCCCACTATTTCTTTCATTAGGTATAATAGAAAGTCCTACATACACATAGATAGTATTTAGTTACAAGGAAAAGAAACTCAATAAGGTTAGTTTATTGAAAAATGAATTATTGTAAAGATGTAGGAGATACTTAAAAAAACCAATTTTAGGGAGGAAGTAGAAAAACAGGAAGTCTCTAAGGCTGACTTTAAAGTCTCTATTTCTTTCTTTCATGTGAGATAGAAGAGCTCCTGCTTTTGCCAAGCATCTGCTTGGTCCTCTGCAAGCTTCTTCTGGGCCTCTTGAACAGATCCTGCCATGGATGCCATGGTATATCACTCATATCCCCTTTTCAGGGCTGAGACCTTTCTTCAGCTCCTGGGATTGTTGGTGAATGAAGGTTTTCAGTAGATTTCCTTTTGGCTAAAGGCTCACAGGGTCTCTGCCAACACCATATTTCTAGAATCTATCATACTTGATCCATCAGCACAGAATTTGGAATAACACTGTGTTGTATCACTTTCCAGCAAAGGAAGTGTGGTCATGGGCACATCTGGTCTCATCATTTTCTGAAATCTCCAAAGCTGCCAGCTTGACTGTGTGGTTTTCTGAAGGCACAGCTGAGGCATCAGCTTGAAGATGATACCTTGGGAAGATAGGAGACTATCTTCCAGGTTTTAACATGTAGCCTTAACAAGTCTATTATGTGATGCTGCATCCCCATTTGGTAGACAACATGGGTTTCAGAACCAAAAGGTAGAAGGACAAGTTGCCCCATCTACCACTCTTCCTAGTGACTCATGCAGGGAATTTCTAGTTTTATCCCAGACACTTCAGATTCTTCCTGGGAGCTGAGGGTCTCCTCATATTTCTCATTCTAGGCATCTCACTTACACCATCCTAGCCCCAAGCCCAGTCCACACAATAGCCTACTCATATTTTTACCATCAACTCACTCATACCTTGTCTTCTAGTTCTGAGTTCCTAGGGCAATAAGACTGAAGGAGTAGTGTAGCAGTTACCAGGAATTACACAGATCTGGTTCCAATCCCAGCTTCCTAGACACAGATTTGTCTGATTTTGGACATAGGACCATAGTTAATTTTGTCTAAAATGATGATAATTACTTTCTAATCTCATAGATTTTCTATGGGTAGGGGAATTATATGTGGTAATACAGGAAACGGGCTTACATCACAGTGCCAGACAAAATAAGTACTTAGAAATTGGTAGGTATTATTTTTATTGTTGTACTGATACTACAATTACTACTCCAATCAGTAGTACAACTACTATTTCATCTTAGGGTTACTGGGAAGATTTAATGAGGTTATGTTTACCTGATACTCAGTAGGTGCTTGTTAAGTGATAGCTACCAAACTAAACACAAATGTTACTCGACAGGGTGGCCCATTAAGCTTATGGACAACATGGTCCATTTTATAAAGTTTCTAAGTAAGGGCTTTCACATACACAAGTCTGTTTCTCTGCTCTTATTGTCACTATAGTTGATATTCTTTGAGCACTTTGTATATGTTGAACACTTCACACGTACTCCCTCATTTCCTCCTGATGCCAACCATAAAGCAGGTAGTATTATTATTCCCTTTTCACAGTTGAGGAAACCAAGGTATATGAAGAATTTAAGATTAAGTTTAAAACATACACAGTCTTCTTCCTTGAAATGTCTAGAACTTTCCATGCAGCTCCATAGTTCTATAACTTCTTATGGGGGTGAAATCTACAAAATGCTAAAGCTTGAAGGACCCATCAATCATATAGATGAATGCCTGTGCGTTGAACCACTGTGCTGTGCTCTCTGTTATCAGTACTTGACTTCATCACCTGGATGGTTCATTAAGGATTGATTCCAGGTAAAGGAAAGGGAAAGACCTTAGCACAGTAGGGCTAATATGGGAAGAAGGATAGATCTTAAATGAGGTCCAGAAGACCCTTATGACTTACCTAACTTCTGAATCTTAACAACAGATGATTAACCCAGTATTGTATAGAAGACTCTTGCCATGTTTAAGTTGGCTAGAACTTTTTAATCTCAATGTATATCCTTCTCTGTCATTCCATTATTCTTTTATACAATTCATTTGAAAACTTGGCCAAATGAACCCTTCTGTGCTTTTGGTGTGGTTTACTTTGTTCTGAAAGAAGAATATGTGATGAGAAAGCCACTAAAGTTATTACCAAAAGTAATAAGAAGTAAAATATAATTACAAATTTATATTAAATCTCTCTGATCCATATTTTATTAGTTGCTCAATTGCATAAATCAGAGGCAGGTGATTACCAGGAGTGTCTCTCACATTCTCTGGCCTCAAATTTTAACTTGGAGTCTAAAAAGCTTCTCGATTCTGGAAAAATGTAAATGGTCACCTCAATGAATTGTTTCAATAGTCAAATACAGGTTGTGCAGATTTCATGTGTCTTAATGAAGTGGCAGAACTGTGTTCTCATAAAATTCCGTGGCATATTTGACCTTCTAGCTATCAGATACAGCCATTTTCTTAAATAGTTTAGGGAAAGACATGGCCAGGATGATGTGGTCTCAAGTAATATTTAGAACTTTCCACACAGCTCCACAGCTCCCTTGTAATTCCTATCTTGGAGTGGAATCTACAAAATGCTTAAGCTTGAAAGGGCCTGTAGGCCTTATGGATGAATAAGTACAAGTGCAGAGAGCTAGTGGTTTCCTGAAGTCATTCAGTCACAGTCTTAGTCATTCATTAATTCATTCCTTCATTCACAAATATGATTATCTACCATGAACCAGGCACTTGCACTATGCCCCAGGGATCAATATTGACAAAACAGACCTGTACCCCTGACTTCATGAAAATTGATGACTAGGGGGAAAATTGAAGACAAGAAAATTGTCACATTATTAACATGCAGAATTTATATGCTGAGTTCTGTGACTGAGGAGTATGAGGCTAATGTAGGTATCTACCTACCTATACCTGGAGGGTGACAGAAGGCATTTAAAGTCAATTCCAGAGCTGTGTCATCCAGTATGGCGGTCACTAGCCACATGTTGGAATTTACATTTATTAAAGTAAAATAAAATTTTAAATTTGATTTCTCGGGTAATGCCTTAGCTCTCAATTTCAAGTTCTCAATAGCCACCTATGGCTACCAGTTGTTCTAGTGAGCCAGGCAGATCTAGAACATTCTCATCAGCACAGAACATTCTGTTGGACAAGAATGCTCTGAAGAATGAAGGTGATTTAACCACATGGGGTGGGAGAAGGTTATTCTAGGATGAGGGACTATTTCAAGTAATGTTCCTGTGTCAATGAGGGGTGTGATTCACTTGGAACTTCAGAGAAGGGCACATGTACAAAGGAGACTTGTAGTTCAGCATGAGGATGAGAGGAGGGTGGGACCCAGATCTGCAAGGCTTGGTGGAGCAAGGCATTCTTCTAAGAGCAAAAGGGACTGCTATATGGTTCTAGGCAGGAGAAGGACATGGCAACATTTGGTTTTGAAAACACTCTCTTTGTTTATAATGAGAAGAAAGGATTACAGGAGACATGCTGGAATACCTGATAGTTTCTAAATAAATTGAAGGGCAAATATTGACTAAATGACTTGAATGAAGGGATGCTCTGAAGTGAATTATGTGGGCCTCAATTCAATCACATCACTGTTTCAATCAACATTAACATTCATTCAATATTATTTTCACCATAATGAAAATATCTTCAGAGCTTTAATATCATATATAATAAAGTACTTGCTAGAGGAGGCATTTTACTTCTTTGGAGAACCAATTATTAAAAAGTAAGGTCTACTCTTTTTCTAGTGTCAGAGGCCTCAATTCTCCTTTGGGGCACTACTTCTTTGTAATTTGAAGAAGAGTAGATTGAGTTCTTTCATTACACAAATGAAAAACAGTACTGAGACATTGTTCTGGAACATATGAACTTCAGTTCTACAGAGACTGCCCCTTAGAGGTTTATGCGGAGGTGTTATAGCAATATGCACAGGAGGGCATCCTGAGAAGAGATTGGTAAAGAGTTGCCCATCTTGATCCCTATCCTTGTGGTTCAAACTGGTTGAAGTATTTCCCATGAAATTGTGTGGTCTTGACCAAGATTTGGTGGCAGAAGACAATTGACCCTGTCAGTAAAATTCACCTTAGAGAAGATGGAATTTGAGATGTTGACCTTGGCCTTTCCTACCTCAAGCCTAAGCCACTGGAAAGGAAGGCTGTTTCTAGAGATAGTAGGTGGATGATACTGAAACTCTTTCTGACCCTATACCTTAGGAGGAAATTGCTTTATTCTAAATTGCTCTCATCTGAAATTGCTCTCACATGACTAAGTGTTGGGTTTGGATCAACACTATCTCTGGCAAGGCTTATTCACGGCCATATAAGAACTACAAGAAAGGAGCCCCTTCCTTAATTCTTTGAAGAAACACCACAAGAAGCAAGCCCAGTGCTAACAGCCACAAGGAGCAGAGAGCAGCTTCAGTGGCAGCACTTATGGGGTAACAGCTGCAAAGCCTTGGGCTTCTGGTTGTGCTCACTATCCAGCTGTGGAAGCTCATTCCACAACAAGCTTGTCCACAAGTTGAACCCTTCGAATTGGATAAATCCTAGGATTCATGAATATACTTCCTAGGATTCCAGGAGAGAGAAAAAAGCTAGACTTTCTTGTCATTCAGTATATGGAATTTTGAATATACATAACATATAGTCTTGGGACACACAGATGACACATACATTTATAAAGCATGTTGCAGTTTATGAAGTTATTTGTATGTAATTTATCTTATACAATCTTTACAACAACTCAGTGAAATCAATGTGAGAGATTGGAATTCCATTTTCCACATGTCAGATAGTGAGCTCCTTGTGACAGGAAGGAGATGACTAAGGGGAGGTGACTAAGAGGCCCCAAGAGTGCTCCTGGGCTGGCCAGGAAGACCCAAGAGATAGTTCTCTTCTGGGTCAGTGTGTGCTGGGGGTGGGGTGGGGGTACATGTAGCTCATCTTGTTCTTTGGAGCAGAGGAGATCAATGTGGCTCAAAGAATCAAGAAACTCACATCCAGCCTAATGTGGCTCCTCTGAGCTAAGAATTATGTTCCCAGAGGGTGTTCTGGGAGCTAAGTGGATACTGCTCCCCTATTTGAAGTCTCTCCATTCCTGGAGTCAGCTCTGAATGGCTTGTCACAAAGCTCTTGTCTTCTCATGTACGGATTAAATTTGCTGCCCATTCTCCCATGTGACCCCTGATCTGAATAGGAGTTGTACTCTGTGATCCTTTTGCTGTGACCTTAACTTCCTTTGCCAAGGTCAAGTTACTATCTAACCCCAACCGGATTCTTCAGGCTGTCTTGGGCACCATCTCTCCCCTGATCTTTCACTTTTAGTTCTAAAGTCCATTTCCCAAGACCTCTTTTCCTCCTCGCTTCTTTCCTCTGTCCATCTCTCCCTGCTCTCACTTTCAGGGCAGAGACTTGGATGATATTTGAGCTGACACTTAAAAGTAATGTTTACATTTTAGGTGAGCAGAGTTGGCTCAGGACATTCGTTGTTAAGCGGATTTGTACTTGTTGTGTGTTCTACTCCGCAACACAGCAGCCTAAAGAGCCAAGGGATTTACAGTCTGGGGTGCCAATTTCCAGAATCTATTAATTCATCTATTCATTCAACCACAAAAATTATACTGAACTTCTACTATCTACCAAGCATACTGTGCTAAGCACAGAAATTATAACCTGAATGAGACAGGTATGAGGTCTCGTAGAGTTTATAAACTATTAGCAAAGACAATGTGTTGATTAATGGTAATTGTGAGAAATAATCAGAAAATCAGACCTAGTGAGCTTAGGAGGGGAGGGTGCTCCAGCATGAGTGGGCTAGGTGGGAAGAAGTATTGTCTGTGCAGCCCTGAAGAAATGTAGGGGTGACCCAGGTGGGGGGCAGGGACAGGGGTGGGAGGGATTATTTGAGGCAGAGGGACCTGTGTGAACAGGCCTCAGGTGGAATAGGCAGGGCCACATTAGCTTCTGAGGCCGGCACATGGCAAGCAGACAGCCAAGAGGAGGCTGGACAGTGCTGAGGCTGGGGAGGAAGGTGAAGTGGGCATCACAGGACAGTACGACTTTGGATTGGGTCTTACAGGTGACGAGAAGCTAAGGGCAATGACATGGTCACATGTGAATTTTAAAAATCAGTCTGACATCAGTAAGTGAAGTCGAGGTGACTGGTTAGGAAATACTAGGAGACCTCAGTGGGAGATGACAGTGGCATAGGCCAGAGTGATGCTGGTGCAGATGGTGTGCAAAGGAGGCTGTCAGACTTCTGGAAGAAATTACAGGGGTCGTTACTAGGAAGTGCCTAACTCCCACTTCCAGATAAGGCAACCGCTGTGGTTCTGCTGACCTGTGGAATTAGACACTGTGCTGGGGAAATAGACTGAGGCTTTATTTGTTCCCAGGAAAGTTACAATGGAGAACCTGCTGACCAAAGGGAAATAAAAGGAGGGGAACTTCAAGCATTCACGTGGAAGGGGATGTTCAAGGCTATTGAAAGCCCCGGAAAGGGAACCAGTGGTGGAACCTGAAAGAGCAGTGGAGCTTTATGACGCTTTTCTCTCCCACGTTTCATCGATCAAACAGGACCTCCTTCCCCTGCCACCAAAGCAAAACGACTTCTGTAGATCCTCTTTATAAAGACAGTCCCAAGCATTTCCCTTTGGAAAAAAGCTACCTAATCTGCAGTGAAGAGGATGAGCACATGCTGGCTTCTCTCAGGATGTGTGTGTGTGTGTGTGTGTGTACTCTCACACGTGCAGATACAACAGTTTGTACAGAACTCGAGAATAACTTCCCTTATTTTTTGTTGATTTGCCATGACAGTGTTTCCATAGCAATCTGAACTTGTGTTTTTGAGAGGCTATTTTGATGGGGCTTTGGCAAGCCATGTGGAATCATTAATTGCTCATGAATCTGGCTTCTTTGGCTCTGGCTTTTCATAAAGGACACTCTAGGAAGACAGGATTGGTGGGCTGAATGAAATCTCTGCGTCTCTTTAGACATCACACATCTGGGATGGAAACACGGCCTGCCTTCCCCTGTGTGTTTGTGGCTCAGCTTCCTCCCTGGACCCACCCATCCGTTTCAGGCCACAGAACAACTGGAGGTCCAGAGGGCAAACATTGACTTTTGTGGCCACAAGTCTGGAAATTAAAAGTACTTGATGGGCTTATCATTGTTTACATTTTATCATTTTAAGTGTCTTTGTCAAAGGCATTTGTTCCTGGCTCATTTGGTCTAAAAGTCCTTACTCAGTTACCGGAGAAAGGTGACTTTGAACCTTCACAGCCCTTTTGTGTCACTACGTCAGGTCAGACTGGCCTCTTTATTAATGGTTTCTTGTAAGCTTAATCAAGGCATGTACTTGCTTAGAGCTGAGAATATTAAAAAAATAATTAGGCAAATGTCCGTTTCATGTTGATGAACCTTACCAAAATGCAGAAAATTCGTCTGCTCCTGTGTTCTCTTACTGTTTTCTAGTCAAAGCAAAAGGCAAACCCGTTACTATGAAGGTTTTGGTCACAAGAGGAAGAAATCTACCGTGAACCACTTCGAATACAAAGAGGATGTATGGGCTCCGTTTTGGCAAAATTGAGACATGAAGGTGGCTTTGTGCCCGAGTGGGCAGAGACATTGTAAGAAAAATTTCATCTCCATCTCTCTGCGTCTCATCTATTCTTTATCTTGGGATCATTCTCTTATATTGATGACCAAGTTAGCATCCACTGGTCTCAATTCCTACCCTTTCAAGTGCTTGACTCTGAAGGTAACTGCAGGCTCTGCTCTCTTTGCCTCCAAAGATAAAACTCTAGCAACTCTGACAGGCTTTGCTTGGGTGACACGCTTATCTCTGCATCAGTCATCAGGACCCGAAGGATGGGGCATTATGGTCCGCTAGGGCAGGGTCACATGCCCATTCCTGGGCCCCAGAGGAAGGTGTTAGGTCATTCTACCACAGATGTATGGTTAGCCAACATTGTCCCTGTCAAGCATAAAATTGAAGCAGAGTGTAGGAAGCTTTTTAGTGGAGAGGACATGTGCTCGATGCAGAAACAGGGTGTCTATCACGCTGGCAACCTCAATTTTATCCAAGGAGCCCCTTCTATCTTCCAAGTTAAAATATGTGCACACTGAACTGGGCATTAAAATTGCCAGGGAAGCTTTAAAATACAGATTCCCAGGACTCTATTCTTAGGGTATTTAATTCAGTGGGTCTGGGCTTATCATATTTTCAATGTTTTTTTGGTTATCCTGATAAACAGCCGATTTTGGAACCTCTAGTGCTAGCAGCTTGTCAGAGAAGGTGTAGAATCTTGAAAGAAAGATTCGATTGAGCTAAGTATACTTCCATAATGTAATATGTGACTGCACTCTAATGCTTCAGAAATCCTAGTGTAGTTTTGGTAGATATTATCTGGTTTTTCCTATGTTGATAGAGAGGCAGGAGGGGAATTAGGCTTGAGGGTTAGAGCCAGAGCCCTGTCTGAGGAGCGTACTGTGAAGAAGAGCTGAGAAAATGCAAATCACTCTGTCACCCCAGCATCAGACCCTTCTTCTATGCTTGGAGAATTATACATCTTTTGAGTCTTGGTAAGAGGGAGCAGGACCTCATACTTGATAAGCTGAAAATGTCAGAAACACATGTTTCCAGCTTCCCTTGTGGCTGTGGCTTAGATGTAGGTCTCACCAATAAGATGCACTTGTGAGATTGTGACAGTGACCAGCAAGGCCCCTGGTTGAAGGCAGAGAAAGCCATCGTAAGCTGCAGCAGAAAACTCAGGAGATGATTTGTGTTCCTCTCTGAGACGGAAGGCCCTACCTGAAGATGGAGGCCTGGCATGATGGCAGACACTTTGGATGGGTGGGTGGGTTTGACTAGGAGGGTGTGGGCAGTTGGTCGTTTGCTGTTAGCATCTACTGTTTCCTGCTTGCATCATCCTAGTCTCTAACACCTTCTATCGAAGCTTTAAGATGTCTGCAAAATGTGGAGCTCCAATGGGACCCAGGAAAGTATTTCAAAGAAAGCTCTCTGTTATAGGTACCCTGAAACATAAAACTAAATCCTAAGGAGGTCGCAAACTGGGAGTCCTGGAGTGTTATGGAGCCCACGGTTATGTTTTGGGGTGCCCACAATTTTTTTTTAAATTAGCTGCTAATATGTAAAAGGGGGAGTCATCAAAAAATCTGAATTTATCTTCCTGTTGAAAACCAACTACCTGGCCTTAGTAGGTTTGCACTGTGAGAGTTTAACAGCAGCTGCTCGCTGAGGTGAGGCACGGGAGCGCCCCCACTTCACAGTGATCTCCTGCTGGTCACCTGTTTAGCCTCGGGACTCTTTATTTGCCAGTCACAAAAGCTGGCCTTTTCAGTTGAAAAGGGATTTGTTAATATTAAAATATATTCTGTGATTATCAGAACATCTTGAAATATTGGAGAACTGAGGTGCGGTTGCTGCAGCCAGGAATGCCACCCCCCCCCCAGTCCCAGCTCCTGCTTGTAACAGGGACCACAGAGGCAGGATGGTTTGTCAGAGGAGTCCCCAGAACCTCCTGCACCCGCATCACCCACTCTGGACGCTCGATGCTTCTAACTGTCCCAGACCACCAAAACTACTGCCACCTTCCCCAGAAGGGGCTCTGTGAGATGCCTACTGCCTCTCAGACTAACTCAGCGTCTGGAGTGAGCAGGCCTAATTTGCAGAGCTTCAGTCCCATACTCGCCTTCTTTTTTTTTTTTTTTTGAGACAGAGCCTGAAGCTATCCCCCTGGGTAGAGTGCTATGGCATCACAGCTAACAGCAACCTCCAATTCCTGGGCTCAAGCAAGTCTCCTGCCTCAGCCTCCCAAGTAGCTGGGACCACAGGCGCCCGCCACAACGCCCGGCCATTTTTTGGTTGCAGTCATCGTTGTTGTTTGGTGGGTCGGGCTGGGGATACGAACCCGCCACCTTAGGTGTACGTGGCTGGCACCTTAGCCGATTGAGCCACAGGTGCCGAGCCCCATACTCGCCTTCTAGTGGCGAGGGAAACTGGAGCACAAGTATGCGGTGCTGTAAGCTGTTTTGGTGGGAAACGGGCTCTGCTTGGGAAGGAGGACGCGTCCGGAGACATAGGAAGGGTTTCTGATATTGGAAGAGCAAATGAATCGCAAGTCCCCACCGCAGCCCTGATGGCATCCGATTTGATACCCTCATCTCATAAGTCCTAATTAAATATTGACTGAAGGAAGTACAAGACTGGGAATGTTAGGGGGGAAAAAACTATAATAGGGAGAGGAGTAGAAAAGAAGAAAAGCAGAGGAATTACAAAAGGGAAAAAGGGAGAGAGGATGAAATAAAGCCACCAAGGGGAGCAATTCAGCGTCTCACGCCGTAAAAAGCTTTTGCTCTGAAGTGCAGCCTCAGTCCTGGTCTTCTTTATTTTGCCTTATAAGACACAATACATGCAAAACCTTATAAATTTTTTCTTTTTTCTTTTTTTTGGTCAGGAAATATTGGATCCAGCCCAGAAGTGGTTCAGCTCAGTCAATCTCCAAAACACCAGCTGCCTAAGTGATGAGTTGGTCCATCCAAGAGGCAGCTATTTAGCCAATAGACAGATGGGCAAGAAAGTCAAGTTAGTTGGTCTGTTGTTTGTTGTTCAGGAGGACTTCGGCCAGCGGAAGCCGCTAGAAGCCGGTGGACTCAGACACCACAGCCTGCCACGTTAGATGTGCCTCTGATGCCGCAGGCACCCAATTGGCAATAAAGGCCAACGCAGGCACACTTTGCCTCCCTGAGCCCATGGCTTAGCGGAGAAGAGCTAATCTCTTAACCCCAGCGGTAGGTAAGAGAGTGGCTGAGCTGGCAGTTTGGCCAAAAGTAAGACACTTATAACCCAGCACGAGGAATGTGAAAACAAACAGCAGCTGTGAAAATGGGTATCCAGGGAAAGCCAGGGCTACTTACAGCACTTTTCCAGAAGCATATTAAATTTCTAATTAAAGAAGGGTGGTTTATTACACATCATAAATAATTAGTGGGAATTTCAGAAAACATAAGTTAAGTTTTGAAGCTATCCACTGTTCTAATTGGAAATACCTTCAAAAGAGGTAGCCAGAGTTAGGAATGATGCCATTATCACCTTGTTCGTCACTTCACCGAACGTTGAATATACCTGTGCTATGTGCAGGGGGCTGTTCCGAGGAATTGTGATGAGCAAAAGTCAGCCACTTCTTGAGGAACCTGCACGGTAGCTGGGGGGACACTTTAGGTTAAATAACCAGACAAATAATGTTGCAACTCTGGTAAACTGTGAGTAAAAGGCAGGTAAAGCTAGAAGAAGGTCATAGGCGAATTTAACTACTTATCATCTAATTATATATATTCAGTATATTATATATACACACTTATGTGCATTACCATATTTCCTGGGTGTAACACATACCTCTTTACCCAAATTTTTGAGGGAAACATATACGATGTACATTATACATGGGTGGTACTAATTCTGCATCTATATAAATGTTTTTTAATCCTTTTGTTTACGCTTATGCATTAAAAATTTAAGTCTAGAGAGTAATAATGATATCGTCATGCAGAATTATACCCTGGAAAAACAAGTACCTAAATAGAAACGAATAAAAATTGAATTAAAAAATGAAAACATAAGATTTTTTTTTTCCTGAAAGTTTGGACCCAAAACATGGGTATGCGTTATACACAGGAACACATAATACGTGGCAGAATATGTGTATCTATATATGTGTGTCAATCAACGTAGGGGAATATATATATATATGTACATATGTATATACACACACCCATACACATTTAAATATATTCCCCTACTTTGGTTGATGACCAATAGCTTTTATCAAAAACTCTGTGATTTGAAGCCTATTTTCTTCCTCTGCCAAAACTTTAACTCTTAGTTGCTTGCTACTGAGATGAGATTAATAATTCTAGGGTATACTCAGTTTCTCCTCTGAGTTTGGTGCCATCAACTGGTAAAAACGCAAGGGGTTTCTAGCCTGTTCTGGCCGTTCTGAACCTCTGAGAAGCTCCTTGCATTTTTGTTTTTACTTTTCTTGTGTGACCTAGGGAAAGACCTCTGGATGTGAAGACGGCGTCCTGCAGTCTAACTTAACCCTATGACTCGGCAGCAGCCTCTCCATTCCATTTCCTCATCTGTAACACTCGAGTAGGACGATCTACCTCTCCCATGACAGCGGCATTTAAATGGGAGAAGATACCACCAATGACAGTTTCCCCAAACACAGCAAGATGAAAAAATAACAATGGAACGTCATTGTATTGCAGGGTTAGATGCTAAAGTTAGTGCACAAGGGGAGAATCACCTAGAGACAAATTTGCCCTTGAAAATCCCTTTGAAATTCTTGCCATGCTGTCTGACACACCGGCTCTCAGAGAGCTCACCGCTGCCAGTTTTTCTTGTAGAGTCAAAACAGATTGCTGTTTCTTCAGCTGAACGCCAGATTAAGTGGTTGGCTTGCTTTTAGCAGCCATGTTGCAGGAAAATACTTCTCTTTAAACACTAGAAGCACGCTCAGTGATGCAAGATGCTCATATCTGAGATGTAGTGGGAATTTGGACGATCAGCTGCAGCAGCAGAGTCACGCTCTCATCTCCTGCTGGGGACATCTGCTCACTGGGCACAGGGAGAGCAGAGTTGCCTATTGGACTGAGGCTGTGTCTCTCTCCTCCCCCCCGACCACATGCTGCTAAAGTCAGGGAAGTCAAAAGTGTTTAGGACCCTCCAGCTGCCAAATAGATAGTTGGAAACCCAGCTCCTGAGATAGCTCTTCTATCTTGTAATACAAGTATTGGCTCTAAGTATTCCTGGGCATTTAACAACTAGCATGCTTTTCTCCAATTCCTACCTGGCTTTCTGGATACCTTTGTTGCTGTGATGACTGTTCCTGACCATCTGTTCTTGAACTTTCTATATAATTTCCTTTTTGGAAAATCCATCTACTTCTGCTCAATGCTTCTCTCAGATGAGACACGATGATTAAGAGAATGGAGAAGACAGAAATTTAAAAAACATCAAACCTTTTGTCCATCCCCTGCAGGGAGCTCATAAATGTCTCTGGTGCCTTGTTTCATTTAAGAACTGTAGCTACGCAGAATGATGAGCACTTATCCACCAGTGATGGCTTGCCCTGCAAGTTCAGATTTGATTATTGTCTGGGCATCTAAACCTAGATCGTCTCTCACCCTTGGGCATACTTTGTGCTTCCCGATTATTATGTCTGTGATGATACGTTGTACCTATTGTTGCCCCACAGTTAATGGGCCTTGGTTTAGGGCACTGTGGTGTGATGCTCACCTTTAGTCGTGAGTAGATTCCCTGAACCGATGATAATCGCTAGCCTTCATTAAGTCTCTTTTGTGGACCAGGCTAAGTGCTCTGCTTACATTTCCCCATTTGATTCTCATGACAGGCCATGGACTAAGTATTATTTGTCTAATTGCAATTTTATTGGCTGAAGGAAGGTTTGTAACTTGCACCAGGGTCATGAAGTTAGCAGGAGGCAGAGGTGACCCTAAGTACACAGTTTCTAACTGGAGGGCTAATCAGTCTGACTACAGATGGACTCTTCATAGATTGATCACAGCAGTGGCATCCACAAAGCATCAGCTGTTTCAGATTCACCTGGGTGCTGCCTAATAAAACAGATTCCCATTTCAAAGACAGAACCATCATATCCGAGTAGAGCCAGAGAGTCTGTATTGGTAATAAGGCTACTGGCTGATTCTTACAAGTAAGAGCCTTTGGTTTGGACCCAGAAATCGGACCTTCCTTATCTATGCAATGAAGAGGAGTATTTCACACACCCAGTGCTAAGCTGGGGCAGTCCTGACTGCTAACATGTGATCTAAAAAGCCAAGCTGAATCCAAAATGTAATCAGAAATTTTGACACTACTCGTGACCTTGACCAATTGCAATGTAATTTTTTCCTTAAAAGTATACCGTGAGGCTTTATATGTCTTAGCATCTTTCTAAACTTGGAGTGAATGATTTTTTAGAGTTGGATCAATATAACAAAAGAAGAGAAATTGCTTTTCAACCAAAACCACTTACGAGGAAGAATGTTAGTTCCTTTTCTCTCTAAATTCTAATACGTTTAAATAATGAAGAAAAAATATTAAAGTAATAGATTGCCTAGGAATCACAATGTAATATAGGATTGCTTTGACCATTCAAATAGTAAAGAAACATTGAAGCGAAATTATAGTTTACTTTCCTTCTCTTCTGTTCCTTTGACAATTGGGGGTCCAGCTTTTCATATTTTTTCCTCTGCTTATTGAAACATTAAACACATACCTAGACACAATTGCAGGGTCTTCACACATAATCACATAATACGAGTTAATACGCATCTTATTTCTTTTTCACTCTACCACCTATTGCTTGTCCTACCTTTCTAGGATTTGTCCTTTCTCCATCCTCTGGCTCCGATTTTCCATATACCTTGTTGCTAGAGAATCAGTTGCATGCTCAGTGAAATTCTGCTTCTCCAAGGTAGTTGACTGATCCAGGGTTGTGCACCTGAACCCAGATGGGGCAATGCATCTCTTCTCTGGGATGTTGGGACATCCTTTGCATGGATGGCTGTGTAGTGTATGGAATTTGGGAGTGTCAGTTGCCATTTTTCCTCATACGAGTCTCAGAGAAAGGTAGATTATAGTGGGCAAAAGAATAATGCAGATGTACCAGGGAGGGAGAGAGAGAGAGGGAACAAACATTTGGGGCTATCCCCAAGGTCTAACTATAGTCTCAAAGCTCAATTCTGCCCTTGGACTTCATGAGATGTGCTCCTTCCAACAAATCCCCTTTTCTTTCTTTCTTTCTTTTTAAAATTTCTTATAGCATAACTGTGTACATTAATGCAATCATGAGGTACAGTGTGCTGTTTTTATATACATTTTGAAATACTCTCATCAAACTGGTTAACATAACCTTCATGACATTTTCTCAGTTATTGAGTCAAGATATTCGTACTCTGCTTTTAGAAAGAGTCACTTGTACCCTTATAAGATAAACCATAGAGGTGACCCCACCAATCACCCTCCCTCCCCACCATCCACCCCTCTGCCCATATTCTAAGGCTATAATTAGGTGATAACATTCCTATGAAAGCTATCAATTAGTTTCAAAATAGGGCTGTGAGGGAGCACATTCTGGCCATCAGAGCTGTACCATGTTATAAGGGCTTCTGTGGTAGGTGATGAGTTCCCCATCGTTAGAAGTATTCAGGAAAAGGCTTGAGGACAAACAATAGTTTCCAGGATTTCAGTCCTATTCTTAGGAGTGAATTAGTTCCTGCTGGGGTCTCTCTTCATTCAGTTGGCTATGATTCAGCGGTCTAGTATGTCATTGCTTTGCTCTGACCACCCTTGAAATAATGTCAAAGGAAGAGACTATGGGAGGACTAGATATCTCCCCAATGCACCTTTTAGCCACAGCGCCCAGCAGAGAGCTGATAAGAAAGAGGGATTCAGTGACTCTTAATTAAACTAAAAATAAAGAAAGTGTAAATGGAATTAATGGATATTGATGTCCCAGGTTTTTCAGAATACAAAGATCTTAAGTCTCCTAAAAACAGAATCTGCAGATGGCTTCTCTGTGCCTATTTCTTTCAAGTTCACAGGAGCCATACAGACTCCCACCCCCACCCCCATCTCTTGCTTTCCAATTGTAAATGAGAGGCATTACAGTTTATAAAGTGTGTGTGTGTGTGTGTGTGGTGTGCCGATGGGACTTTTTCAAGCCCTGTATTTGTCTGAATGCCATTGATTTTTTGCCTAATTGTTATTCACTATGCTAATTTCACCCACAAATCTCACATTTTATTGATCAAAAAGTAATAAACTCTCCAACAAACAAAACAAGCATTATTGCAATGTTGGGAAAACATCAGTTAATATCAATACTATATTTACAATTATCTTCAACCCGAATTTTACCCGTGATGCAGTGCACAGGCAGCCCTTTCTGAACTGAGCAAGGGAAAGCAAGAAATGTCTGAAGACGCCCAGCAAGGAGCTGATGGCTGGAATACGTTGCAGTACCCCAACCCAGAAACCCATCACCTGTCTCCGTATCTGTCTTCCTATTTCTTTCTTCTGTTTAAGTCAACGTGGAAAGTATGAAGGTGAGCAAGACATCTTTCACCACGCTCCAGATTGACACTGCCTTGAAAAGAAAAAAATATGTGCCATTGTTTTAGTAGGGAGCTCATAACACTGTTGATCTGGCTTACTCATCCCAAGTCTCTGCCGAGGGTGTCGTTGTTTTGTAGGTTCAATCTTCCTTCCTCCAGGATGGCCACACTGGTCCTCTGGGGGGAAATGCTCCTTCCCACATTCCCAGCTTCTCATTGCAGGGACAGCCTAACCACGCTGCTCCACTTGCCTGGCCATACATCATGGGCCCAGGGTGGGCACCCAGGCCAGCCTACCCAAACAGCACCTGTCTTTGGTATTTTTCAAACAGAAACTAAAGAAAAAGAAGATATACATTGGGAGGTATGAGAGCTAACAACAAATGTATTTCCAGCCAAGTTGAGGAAGTCAGTCTTAGAGGATTCCTGGTGACACTCAAGACTCTCACTCCAACTGGTTCTAAATTTAGTTGAAGTTTTACTGATATGCACTGATAAGTTATGACAGTTTAAGATGGGTGTTGGTCACCATGCAAAGGGTCCCGTCTAATACAAGCCTGTCAAAAGGTCCTCAAGGCAGATGAACCAAGAGGGCCCAGTGCAGAAACATATTTCTAAGACATGGGCATCAGAGGTTAGGGTGAAAGGACAACAGGTGAGATTATGATGGACCACCTCTCTCTCTCTCTCTCCCTCTCCCTCTGCCTTGAAGAAATGATGGCTGGAATATGTGTTGTGTTGGTACCCTCTCCCTCTTTCTCTCTCTCTCTCTCTCTCCCCCTGTCTCTCTCTCTTTCTCTCTCTCTCTCCCCCATCTCTCTCTCTTTCTCTCTCTCCCTGTCTCTCTCTCTTTCTCTCTCTCTCTCTCTCTCTGCCCCCCATCTCTCTCTTTCTCTCTCTCTCTCTCTCTCTCACACACACACACACACACACACACACACACACACACACACGCCCTTGATCCTATTTGAACTGCAACTTCTTGGGAGCTGGACTGAGTTTGACTCTGATAAAGATGCTTCCATATCATCTACCAATCTCCAGCCTAAAACTTAAAGACAAACCTCCATGGGTTTATCCATTAAAAAAAGAAAAAAAGCCATCAACACCACACTTGAAATTCAGGATACATGAATAGTGAAAGGGGATGTACATTTATTGTTGTTGTTGTTGTTTTTTGCTTTGAGCCAAATGACCACAGAGACTTTTCATTGAGGGGCGGTGATGAATGAGAAATTCCCAGAGAAGGTGGAACTTGAGCCAATGTTTAAATAAAAATAGAAGTTAGCCAGATAAAGAAGCAAAGCAGGGCATCCTAGGGAGATGGGACATCCACAAAGGCATCAGGGTGAGAAAGAACAAGGTGTGTGGGATAAACTGCAGATGGTGTGTTGTTGCAGGAAAGTAAATGATGACCCGGGGCGGGGGGGGGGGGGGGGGGCACGGGACACCCACAGGGACACCCAGGAGGCGTT
>CAUYQV010012394.1:0-16461 GCA_963574575.1 Galagoides demidoff
ATGGCATCACAGCTCATAGCAACCTCCAACTCCTGGGCTCAAGCGAGTCTCCTGCCTCCGCCTCCCAAGTAGCTGGGACCACAGGCGCCCGCCACAACGCCCGGCCATTTTTTGGTTGCAGCCATCATTGTTGTTTGGCGAACCAGGCTGGGGATTCGAACCCGCCACCTTAGGTGTACGTGGCTGGCGCCTTAGCCGATTGAGCCACAGGCGCTGAGCCTATTTATTGATTTTGAGACAGAGTCTCACATTGTCACCTATTGGTAGAGTTCCATAGCATCATAGCTCATAACCTCAAACTCCTGGGCTTACACGATTATCTTGCCTTGCCTCCCAAGTAGCTGGAATTGCAGGCAGCCACCATAATGCCTGGCTATTTTTAGAGATAGGGTCTCTGGCTCAGGCTGGTCTCAAACCTGTGAGCTCAAGCATTCCACCCTCCTTAGCCTCCCAGAGTGCTAGGATTACAGGCATGAACCACCACACTCAGCTGGAACCTACCTTTTAAAAAGTCCTATTATCTTTTCCATTGCTATGGTTATGCTAAATGCTGCACATTGATTGCCACTAGAGGTAGCTGACCAGAGAATCAGCCTGGGAATTCTGGAGTCTGTATCACAAATTTCTTTCTCACCCATCAAGCTTAGCAGTCATTTCTCTGAAGGGTGGGATCCAGAAGGACACCAAAGAGAAGAAGGCAAGAATTCTTAAAAGATAATACAAGGTAACCAAAGGTAGGAGATGTACACCCCAGAGGGAATGATGGGTGAAGTCCATGGTATTCACTTCATCAGATGGGAAAGGGAACAGAGACCAAGTAGGACTGATACATACCTGAGGATGGGGCAGAAATAATAATAAGGTTCATAAGTCACCCCAAACATCTCGTTCCTTGTATATAATCACACTGTATGTATATTCAATATTTTACCTAATCAAATATAATGAATCTATAATAAAATGTCATTAATTTCTGTTTTACTCAATCAAAAATTTTCTTCTGCCGGGCATGGTAGCTCACGCCTGTAATCCCAGCACTTGGGAGGCTGAGGCTGGTGGATTGCCTGAGCTCACAGGTTTGAGACCAGCCTGAGCAAGAGCAAAACCTCATTTCTAAAAATAGCCAGGCATTGTGGCAGGTGCCTGTAGTCCCAGCTACTTGGGAGGCTGAGGCAGGAGAATCGTGTAAGCCCAGGAGTTTAAGGTTGCTATGAATTATGACACCATAGCACTCTATAGGAGACAACAAAGTGAGACTCTGTCTCAAAAAAAAAAAAAAAAAAATTGAGGGGCGATGCCTGCGGCTCAGTGAGTAGGGCACTGAGCCCATATACCAAGGGTGGCAAGTTCAAACCCAGCCCTAGCCAAACTGCAACAAAAAAATAGCCAGGCATTGTGGCGGGCGCCTGTAGTCCCAGCTCCTCGGGAGGCTGAGGCAAGAGAATCGCCTAAGCTTGAGAACCAGAGGTTGCTGTGAGTTGTCTACCGAGGATGACAAAGTGAAACTCTGTCTCTAAAAAAAAAAAAAAAAAAAATTTTCTTTCTTCAGTAAATGAAAGAATACAAAAGAAATCTAGAATAACTCCTTGTAGCTTGAGGCTCCTGACTCATGATTTTTAATGTATTGAGCCATACACAGGGTAAATCAAAGGTCCTGGGACTGGAATTACAGTAAGTATGAAGGAAATTTTTGCCAGACCAAAAGGAGCCTCAGATAGAGATACTTGCTAATTATTTGAGTTTTGCTCTAGAACAGCAGTTCTCAACCTGTGGGGACCCACAGGAACTGTATTAAAGGCTCATGGCATTAGGAAGGTTGAGAACCACTGCTCTAGAATATTTTCATCATGCTTTCATTATATGATTATATTACATACCATTATGTTCTATTTTATAATATGTTAGACATTATATTTTTGTGATTATGGGAAACAATCTATAAGAGGTGGATTTTTTCATCAAAATTAGCACTTTAGGCTTGATCTTTATACATCATTCTTTTATTACTTTAATTAATAACAATAATACTTCTGATCCTCCTTATCAGCTCCTGCTATTATGTCAGTATCTTTATTCAAGGTAAACATGCCTTGAAACAAGGTCCCTGTTTTAAAGATGAAGAAATAAGAGTTCAGAACATATAAATGATTTTCCCAAGGTCACACAGCTAATAAGTGGCAGAACAGAGACAGATTCAGATCCAACTCCTCTGACTTCAAAGCTCATGATCTGTAAAAGATGTTGTCTTTATGTTCAGACTAGTAGCCTGAAAAGTTAAGCAGGGATATGCTTCTTGGCTTTGAGAGAATTTGCTGTACCTTGCCTTTGTATGCCTTTACTGTTATTTCCTCAGCCTGTTGTGCCAGGGCCCTCTGGGTAAGTTAAACCCCAGAGATACAACAATAAGCAAGATACTATTCCTTACCACACAGAGTTTACAAGCAGATAATGAAAAGCAGTCACAGTGGTGGTGAGAGCCATGGAGGACACCTAAGTGCAGTGAATAAGAAGCTTATTAATAAAATGAGTAGGAAAAGAAGACTTTCAAGAAAATATTTGGCCTGGTCAAGAAAAGAATTTGGCCAGATGTAGTGGCTCACACTTGTAGTCCTAATACTTTGGGAGGCTAAGGAGGGCCAGGAATTTGAGACCATCCTGGGAAGTATAACAAGATCCCTGTCTCTACAAAAGACAAAAGGGAGGGGGAGAAATTGTGGAAACACAAATTCCTTTACTCAACATACTGTGATTCAAACTAATCCAGTTAATTTAAATGAGATAGCTTTACCAAATTTCTTCTTCTTTTTTTTTTTTTTTTGAGACAAAGTCTCACTCTCTTACATAAAGTAAAGTGTCATGGCTTTATGGCATCAGCCTAGCTCACAGAAACCTCAAATTCCTGGGTTAAAGCAATCCTCCTGCCTCAGCCTCCCAAGTAACTGGGATTATAGGTACCTGCCACAGCACCCAGCTAATTTTTCTACTTTTAGCAGAGATAGGGTCTTGCTCTTGCTCAGGCTGGTCTTGAACTCCTAAGCTCAAGTGCTACGATTACAGGTGCAAGCCACTACACCCTGACAAATTTCTTCTTATGTGCATCCATCTGAGTAGTCTTTGCCGTGCTAATACAACTGTGTTTCCAAGTATGTGTATATGTGAATTCTTTTCACTTATACTGGATGCTAAAAGACAATTAAAAATTGTAAAGTAGTGAGAGAAAAGTATTGTCAACCTATGATACTATACCCAGCCAAAGTATCAATCATGAAGCTTTAAAAAATAATAAAATAAATGAACAAAAGATAAAACATGGTCAGAGACTTTCTGTACACCCTTTCTTAGGAAGTTTACTGGGCATATATTATAGCAAAATAAGTCAATAAAACAAAAAAGAGGATGACATAGAGCCAAGAGGTAGTAGATCCAAATCAGGAGTAAAATTAAGTCCATGAGTGGCAGCTGTGATATAGAGTTAGAGGACAAAAAGATACAGGGCTCCAGTGACTTGTACCTGTGAAATAGGGGAAGTCAAAGGATTTTATGCAATTCTTTAAAAGCTAAACCATGCAAGAAAAAAGCAAACGTAATTCCAAGAAAAAAATTCAAGAGAGAATATATTTGGGGACACTGCTTAACTAGTGGATGATAATCACAGGGTTGCAGTAATAAAACACTGCCTAGTCTCTAAATTTTAGAATGAATCTTAACCAAAGCATAAAAGCTTTAATTATGGTTACAGAACACAGAGTGGCTAATAGTATTTTTTCGATGCCTTCTATCTGCCATGCATAGAATGTGGTCAAGGTACAGGCAGTGAACAAAACAGTTCTCAAGGACCTCCCATTCTAGAAAGCAGGATGAACAATAAACACATACAAATAAGCAAGATAATATCTAGGATAAAATAGGATGACACAAAAGAACACAGCTGGAGAGAGAAGGCCTTTGCTAACATGGAACCCTCAGAGAGAGTGACTCTTCAATTAGGATTTGAATGATGAGAAGGAAAGATTTGAGATGTTCCAAAGCAAAAGAGAAAGAGAAAAGTCCCTGAAACAGGAATTAGCTTTTAACAGTGAAAAGATGAGGGTCAATGTAGCTGGAGCAGGATGATAAGGGGAACATGTAGGAGAATGGAGGTTAGAGATAGCCCAAGCCAGGTTATGGAAGGCCTTGGGTGCAATGATAAGAGGTTACAGTAAGAGAACGTTTTTTAGCAAGATGGGTGATGTGATCTGGTTTATATTTCTAGAAGATCACTCTGGCCGTTTTATGGAGAATGTATTGTAGAGGGACAAGAGACTGGCAGATCCTGGAATGAGAAGGTGGTGGCTTGCACTAGCACTTCAGCCGTGAATCTGTTGAGAATATACTTTGGACACAGAAATGACAGGACTTACATGGGTGAAAGGGAAAGAGTGGATAGTTTCTGGCTGGAGCACATAGGTAAGTGGGGTAGCATTGAGAGCGGAATACTTGGGAAAGGAGCACCTTTGGGCAGTAAAGCCCTGGAGTTCAGTGTTGGAGATGCCAGAAACAAAGTCTCAACATCAAAGGTGTACAAGTGCAGCGGGCAGGGGGCAGGAGGGCCAGGGTACAGAGGTGGTGGAAAGACCATGGAGATGCCAACATACTCACCTTAGAAAATGGGGTGTCAAGAGATAGTTTCTTGTTGATGGAACAGAAATAGAGGATAGGCTATTATTTAATGTAGTCAAGATAATCAGAAGTGAAATACGTGTCCTGATTAAGTTATAGGTAAGGGGGGAGAGAGGAGGTTATCAATGATAAAAGTCTTGAGCTGTCAGAGAAGGATGTCAGTAGATATCTGAAATGGATAAATTTAGCAGGAGTCGTGTAAACATGGTGTATTATTTAGTAATTTTATTTCACCATGAAAAGGACTAAAAATAGAAGCAGTTTAAAGCAAGCAGAGGGAAGGGAGCTGTGTCTGGGGACCTCTGCTTTTCTTTTTTCCCAGTCCTCTGCCTGGGTTACTTTACTGGAGCAAAAGAGCACTGTTTTTATTTGCCTCGACAAAATCAGGTTTCCTGGATGTGGCATGGAAGTGCTTTTTAATTTCCCAAAACTAAATGAACGGGAGGGAGAAGGTTGAAAGATTTATTTCTTCAAAATAATACAAAAAAAAAATCCATTTTAAGATTTACGGGGGAGTGGGGGTTATGCTACCAAGTGTCAAAAGAAAAAGTGAGTTCCTTTCTTCACTTGGAGACATTTCAACAGGGAATTACCATCCTCGCCCCTATCAGAATTGACAGTTTTTCTAGGCCATATAGCAAACTTAGTGGAATTGTGAGTTCTAAGAAAGGCTTACTATAGGGAACAGTCCGGAGGAGTATAAGGATGGCAGCAACGCTCAGAACGCAAGTGCCAGCACAGAGCGGGGCCAGAGAGGAAGTTGAATGTGTGTATTTTAACAGGTTTGTGGTCATCTTACTGACCACTTACGTACCAAGGTTCTCTCCCCATCTTCCTGCTGCCACACCCCATTCTCCACTCATCTCCTCCAGCCTGGAAAGCCCTGTGCACACTTGATTCCCTGCCGTAGTCAGACGGACCCCTTCCAGGCGTCTCTTCTGAGTGCTGTTTCAAGTTGTTTTCAGCCAGGGGAATTCTCTCCTGTGTGTTTTTTACTTTTTCTTCCACCCTCTGGCCTCAGAGACCTCTGCTTCCCCTCTAGCCCAGTCTTCTCCCTCCCGCCCCCCTCACTGGAGCCAACCCCTTTGTAGCCTCAGGTTCAGACTAACCTGCCACTTCTCTCTGAGGCCTCCTCTTCCCCAACAGTGAGCCCCGATGTGAGCAGTGTGGGGCTCAGACTCATGGAAGACTACTTCCAGTGCTCAGACACCTCCAGATGTGTGTGTTAGAAGCAGGAATCATGTATTAAGAATCCATCCAGGCTTCTTCCCCAGCTCCTCAATACTTAGCTTAACATCTCAGACCCCGGAAGTTAGCATTATAGAACCCATCCATGCAGACTGATCATGTCAAAGTGAGACTTCACCACGTTTGTAGATTGTCTTGAACTTTACAACAGTAGCTTTGAAAAGAACTTTTAAGCATGAAGAGTGTGATAAGAGCCTTAACAAATGTGCTGTATATGAGACTGGATAGGAAGAAACTATCTCATCTTCCATTTTACAACCAAGGAAATTTGGTTAAATACAAGGACAAATCAGCAATGAGAAAAAATTAAATCAACTTGGATGGAACTGGTGGCCATTATCCTAAGTGAAGAAACTCAGGAGCAGAAGAATAAATGCCACATGCTCTCACTTCTAAGTGGGAACTAAAGTACGGATGGCTACATAGGGCACGACTCACAAGAGGAGAGGATGGGGCGAGGGATGGAAAATTACCCATGGGGTACAGCGAGTGCTACCCTGGTGCTGGGTTCACCAGGAGCCCAGACTCCACCACTATGCAGTATCTCCACATTAATGGAATTCAACTTGTAGTGACAAGTTTGTGGCTGTCAGATACTGATTAAGTGACAGAAGACTCCTGTTGTTCATCCTTAGCAATACCTAAAAATAGAAGTAACCTAGCTTACTGTATATGAGCAGATCATATCACCCTGGGTTCTGCTGTATTTCAGTGGTGATTGGTGAGGGTGAGGCATTGTGAGACCCTGGGTCTGAGGGCACCTTAGAGGTTCCAGCCAGTTCAATGAAGGCAGTGGTCAGACTTCAACAGAACTCATCCCTGATGGCTTAATTACTGCTCCGTCTTTTAAAGACCACCAGAGGGGAATATATTCCACAGTTCCTTTGGTGATTTGTCAAATGACCTTAAACATCCAGCTCTGGAAATTTTATCCCTGCCATGTGGTTTCTTCTAGTTCTCAGGGTCGGTGGAAAACAGCACATCACCTCTTGTAGTGACTCGCTCTGGGATCCCTTCCTACATTCACCTTCTGGCCTCTTATCTCTCCCTTAGTCCCACATCTTATTTCCCGGCTCATTAGTCTATTCACATTATGCTTGCTGAAGGTCAGCAGCACTTAGAAAGCTGTCATAGGAGGATGACTACAAAGTTGCATTTACTTACTCACTCTATTCTGTGAAGTCACTGGAAATTCAGATTTAGCTAGATACAAGAGCTTACCAGCCATTGCTCATCCTCCCCAAAGGTGAATACTCTGGGAGAGTGAAAACATGAGTGAGGCAGGGAATTCACAGGGCTCCTGGGCGTGTCCCGTTGCTCATCCGGGGGAGGCAACATTTTCCAGTCTCGGTCTGAGGCTCTTCCTTTCACTTCCCTTGGGTGTTCACCATCACAAGAAACAGGTTAGATAGGGAAGAGCCGCACAAGAATTTTATACAGCATCTTCTCCAGAGCAGGTCCTAGCACAGAATTGGCCAGGCAGGTCTGACAGCACACGTTCTCAGGCCGGGAGGTCCGGCACCCTCGGGTCCCCAGTCTGTCTCAGGATGCTTCCTGCATTAGTCACAAAGCTGGTGCAGTGTTTTGGCCTGGAGCAATACTATCCCCAGTGAACAAGAGAAGTGAAATACGCCTATTACTGCCTTCACCCCTGGAAAAACAGATTGCTCACACGGTACTCCTTCTCTCCTACACTCACTCACATGGAAATCATGAAGGTTCTATGATAGTGAGACAGACAGTGGCTCTGTCACAGAAAATTTCAGTCATAAACATTTACTTATAATACAGATCTTGGTGCACTTAAAAGGTAGCAGGTTATCTAGTCATAGAGTTTCTTAATTATCAACTCACATTTACTGAGCTCTTAGGACATACAAAACCTACTTCTACACATGGGGGGAGCCGTGAGGATGACTTAATCCCCCCCATCTTGAGCAGCTCACAGTCTAGAGATGGAAATACGCATAAAAACAAATGGTGATGCTCTAGGAAAGGCTGTACTAAAGGTTCATGGAGCACACAAGCCAGACCTTCAACTCTGCCTGGGAAGGGGGCGCACTGCTCTCGGCACTAGACCAAAGGTATGAGCTCTCACTCTACCAGCAGAGAAGCTGAAAGGGCCGAGGTATGGGACAGAGGCGTGGGAAGGGCAGGTCCCTCTCAGAGGCTGATCTGGGTGGGAAAGAGTCACAAATGGAGGTTCAGTTCAAATGGTCCAGCACCTTCTGTGTAGGGTGACCCCAGGGCCTAGTTTCCAGGTTTATGCCTTTTGCCCCAACATAATAATTAACAAATCTGAGCCGCTTTTAATTCTCAAGAGTGTCCCAGACACTTGATAAATCCCGTCACCTGATGTACCCAACTATGCAGAGAGGGTTGGTGGTTATATAAACCAAGGGAACCGATCAGGTCTCTGTTTAGAAAGCTAACTCCAGCAGACAGAGGGAAGCAGTTTGCTCAGGGTCCAGACTAGAGACAGAATCTCACATCCAGGGAGAAGTAGATTTAGACATCACTAGCCTTGAAAACTAGCCATATTCTGGATACAAACTTGCCTAAATGTTACTTATCAGAATGTCTGTTTCCAATTGTAATTTTCTGCACTGCCTTAAGTTGCATAGTTGTACCGAATATATCTTAGTCTTTTAAGTTCTTAGTAATTTTCAGGAATAAGACTATCTACCTACCTACCAATCTGCCTCCTTTTTTTTTCTTACAATATAACAGATATAAAGAGGATTCTAAGAAAAATTTAAGGAAAAAAAAATTCTAAGACTTTTTTGGGAGGAGGATTTAACGATCACCCAGGTGTGGGGTCAGCAGTTTGTGTGACCTTCTCCTTCTCTAGGAAGCTGCTGCCAGCCATGACGGTGACACGCCTTTGCATTGTCTTGTTAGTCTTGCAAACAGGTTTCACCAAGCCACCCACACTTCCCAGCCATCTTTTCTGAAACTAGTGAATGTGTCTCTGAGACAGATTAGGGTGTAGTCTCTGAGGCACGAAGCTGAGTGCTTTGGACGCAGAGCCTGAACCTGTAACAGTGGCCTCGTTAGCACCACTGAACTAACCAGCCAGAGCCTCAGTTACACAAGACCCTTTTGGTAAAATACATCCCATAGGTGTCCTTCTGTGATCACCTACTCCTGATGTACATAGACCTCCTTCTGGGGCTGCGTGGACTTGATGACTAAGAATGATGGCAGTGGCCGAGTCATCTGGAAGGGCCTCACGGCCAGAGCCTGAGTTCCTGGCACACTCATGCTTCAGAAGCAGCCGGATGCAGCAGAGAGAGTACAGACTTTGGAGAGAGACTGACTGCCTTTAAGCCCATCCCTGCTACTCACTGGACAAGAGTCCTCAGATGTCTTATTTAACCTTTCTTTACCCATGTCTTACATCCTTGCCATGAAAGTGAGGATAACAAGGCCTACTTTACACAGGCTATTAGATTTAGATTTAGCCTAGCCAAGCGCTGAGCATAGATGTGGCCCATGGTAGGTGCTCACTTGGTGGGGGCTGATTTCACCACCACTGTCCTCATGATTGTTACAGAATAGTGTCTGTCCCAGTACATTTATTCATTCCACATACATGTGGGGGACACGCATTGCATGCTGAGCAGTGTTCTCTGCCCTAGGGGTACAGCCATGAACCAGATAAATAAAGTTCCTGTCTTCAGGATGTTTCAGCAAATACTGTCATCCAGCTCTTCTCTTTTCACTTTCTGCTCGATTTGTTAACTTCAGCCTCCACCTTCATTTGCTGTCCTTTCTCGGTATCTCCCCTACCCTCCATCAGAAACTATTTCATGTCAGGCATGGTGGCTCACACCTATAATCCTAGTACTCTGGGAGGCATTTGAGCTCAGAAGTTCAAGACCAGCCTGAGTAAGAGAAAGACCTGTCTCTACTGAAAATATAAAAATTAGCTGGGTATTGTGATGAGTGCCTCTAGTTCCCACTACTCGGGAGGCTGAGACAGAAGGATCACTTGAGCCCAAGTTTGGGGTTGCTCTGAGCTATGACACCACAACATTCAAGGCAATAGAGGGAGACCTTGCCTCAAAAAAAAAAAAACCAGCTACTATTTCCTCAATAGTTTGACCCTATGAACATCCCAAAGGCCAGCAGCCATGTCACCTGCTCCTTTCACATTCCTCCAGTCCATGGCAAAGTGGGCTGAGCACAGGCTTTGGAATGAAACAGTCCTCCCCTCAGACCCAGTCCCGTCCCTCCCCACCCCGGATCAGGGTAAGTCTCCCATTCCTTGTCTGGGTTCTTGGAAAGATCGGACAAATGTGTCTCTGAGGCTTGGCACACGCCTATCCAATTTGGCTAAAGAGAACTGTTTTTGACAAAGGTCTCATGATGGCTCCCTTCTTACCATAGTAAGGGGAGGCCCCTGGGCCAGTAGAGGCTGCCAGGACTCCAGTGTTGTGTTCAGCCAGAGCGACATGACGTCAACCGTGACACGTGAGTGTCGTGCTCTCCTGCTCCCATGAGAGTCAAGTGCCAAGACAACCTCCCAACTGCTTCTCATATCATTTTCCCACTTAGAACACCTGCTCTGCTAACCCGCTCGGGCTCATGAGCTGTGGCCTGATGTTCTCAAGCCTTTCGCCCCTGTCTCCTCCACCCCTGGCTCCCAAGATGGGCTATTGCTCAGCCTTCACTTTACCTTATGCCTTCGTGGACTGGGTGCTGCTGCTTCCTCCCTATCTGGGTGCCTGTCTGAAGCTACTGCTGTCTCTACACTAATTCTAGGAAAGAGCTTTCAGATCCCGACTCAGGCCTCCCCTTTCAACTGCAGTGTTTCACCTTTACCTTTTGTATACGTGAGTGTATTTGTGCTGTCAATCTGTTTTAAGCTAATGGATCAATGAACCTGTTTACAAGGTGATATTTTATTAAATATCTAATTTAATATTCTATTAAATCCCACATTTTCACATTTTTTTTAAAGTTTAAAAGGGAAAAGATCAAAAGAGTACAGCTTTTAAAAGTTGCTTTTTAAAGCACTTTTTGGAAGTTTGTATTGAATTTTAAGTCCTCTCCAGTGGCTTCTTAAGATGAGTTAAATCATTCCCTGACCCGCATGGTACAGCCCCACCTCCTACTCTGCAGGCTCAGAGCAGGGCCACACTGGCTTTCCTGTGTTTCCTCAAGCTAGCCATGCCCCTCACTGCCTCCCCTGGGGACTGGAGACCACTCAGGTGCCGTGCCCTTGCTGGGAATGCTCTTCCTAGCCTCTTACCCTCTCCCCAGATAGCTTTCAGCTTAAAGGCTGTTACCCCAAGGAAGACTTTCCTTGACACCCCACCCCACCCCTAGACAATGTGAAGTCCTCTTTTGCGGGCCATCTAATAGCATCCAGGTTTTTTTTTTTCTTCATAACACCACAGTTGTAATTAACTGTCATATAACTTTTTAATTTAACATCTATCACTGTCAGGGGTTATGAGGAGTCCATGAGGGGAGGTCTGTATGTGTTTAGCAGTCTAGATGCTTAGTAATGATGTGTTGAATGAACATCTATTTAGGAAGCTGCAGATGGATTTCTTATCAATGGGTGTATTCCATCTTAAATAGAACACACTCTAAGACAGGTGCATGGAATTGACCTTCAGTTCTGGCCTCCCTGTTCAGATGCCACTAGTAACAAAGCTATCACATGATCGTGTTTCCAATGGTCCTGGATTAGCTCAGACCAGTCCTGAATAGACAGGTGTTCACAGTAGCCCCAGCATCAGTGGACAGATGAGGACTGGCCACTCCTGTGGCAGAGTTGTCAGAGCAGATGATCGAGGGCAGAATTGATTCCAAAAATCTGAGCATCACAGCTTGAGCGTGCACAATCTGGTTGTGTCTCAAGGGTCCAGCTCGGGTGAGGTTTTGGGTGGACTGAAGTGGGAGCTGCATCATAAAAGTGTGTGGTGCCAGGATGCCTTTTGTTGCTGCAAAGAAAAATCTTCTCTTTAAAAAACAGGTTTAGGCTGGGCATGGTGGCTCACATACTCTGGGAGACCAAGGCAGTTGGATTGCTTGAGTTCATGAGTTTAAGACCAGCCTGAGCAAGAACAAGATCCCATCTCTACTAAAAAAAAAAATAGAAAAACTAGCTGGACATATTGGCGGTGCCTACAGTTCCAGCTACTCAGTAGGCTGAAACAAGAGGATGGCTTGAGCCCAAGACTTTGAGGTTACTGTGAGCTATGATTCCAGGATAATAGAATGAGACTCTGTCTTAAAAAAAAAAAAAAAAGGGGCTCGGCGCCTGTGGCTCAATCGGCTAAGGCGCCAGCCACGTACACCTAAGGTGGCGGGTTCAAATCCCCAGCCTGGGCCCACCAAACAACAATGATGGCTGCAGCCAAAAAATGGCCGGGCGTTGTGGCGGGCGCCTGTGGTCCCAGCTACTTGGGAGGCAGAGGCAGGAGACTCGCTTGAACCCAGGAGTTGGAGGTTGCTATGAGCTGTGATGCCATGGCACTCTACCCAGGGGGATAGCTTGAGGCTCTGCCTCAAAAAAAAAAAAAAGGCTTAGCACATAAGAGTGTATTCTACTTAGTGAAATTATTTCTTGTTGTGTACATGATGAAGCAAGAGAAGTTATCAAGGATGTTGGACTATTTTGTGCAGTGGCGAGATTGGGGGTGTGTTGTTTCTACAGTCATCTCAGATTGCCCTTTGTAACGGGCAAAACGCACACAGGCCTGGTTGGAATTCATTGTCATCCTCCCCCCATAAATGTCACATGGCTTTGAGCCTCGATGACTCCTTAGATGTAAAGGTTGGAATTGCAACTGTTATGCACAGAAGGACTTCCCAGCTTTTTATTTGTCATCTATTAGTCACTGCTCCTTACCCCCTTATTTCATAGTTGTCTGTGTACTCCATCTATCTGCCCCACTAAAGTGCAAGTTCAGTGAGAACAGGGAACATGTAACAGGTACTTTCAGATCATCCACAGCACCCAGCACAGGAAGCACTAAATAAATATCAAAGGGGGGAGGGAGGATGTGGGGTTCCCCCGGGGCTGTATACTACACCCCAACACTGACGGCAGAGACACTTAATAATTGCTAAATATAGGGTGTCAGCCTGGAAAGGAGAGGGGGCACATGTCCGCGGAGATTTCCTGAGCAGACTCTGAAGGAAGCTGATGTCAGTTTCATAGCCAGACTTCTGTGAGTAATTAGAAACTTCAAAGGGAGGGTAAGGAGAATCTGTCTGCTAGTTGACAGTCCCCTGCTCAAACTATTTGACCCAGTTCAGGAAGGGAATGAAGCAGAGGAGTGTAAGGACCTACTCCTTGGGCAGTGTGGGCTCTGCTCACAGCCTCAGGCAGGAGCTCTCACACCTGCAGGCCCACTGGAAGCCAGCAATGTGAAGCTGGAAGTACTTCTACAAATGATCTCTGACTGTCAAAGGGCAGGTTGGAAACAGCAACCGGCTTCCAGATCCTGGCAGCTAAAGTTAAGCAGAGCAGATTTGAATGAGTTGTTGAGCTATCTCGCCATCTCTTGCTGCTTAACATTCCATGCAGCCTTTAACCCAGCAAGAGTTACAGTAAACCAAGATAAGCATCATACTTAATCAAAAAGAGGTTTCAAAAGCTAAGTCCACTAAATTAAATCTTTAGGCGCATATTATCTTAAACTGATAGGTAGCAGTTTGAGGTGTGATTGAATCCGAGGAGCACAGTGAAGGGACTGGGTGAGGAACAGGGAAGAGCTGCCGGACTTTCTGCTGCTCCTGGGTGAAACAGGCCTGAGGGGTATGGCGCCGGCATTCAGTTGCACCTGCTGGGCACACTCTCGAGCTTTAGATCAACCCCATCCTCCAGCAATTTGTTGTTTATGTATTTAGAAATGCCTATTATAGCAAAGAAAATGGACTATTCTTTAAAAAATAAAAGATATATAAGTGGTTAGTAAACATGGGGGGGAAAAGTTTAACTTTGTTAATAATCAAAGGCATGTTAACAAAACAATAAGAACTATTTTTCCTTCAAGTCAGTGTAGTTTAATAATCACCTACATTGGTGAAAATGCAATAAGATTAAAATGAAATAAATCTGGAAAACCATTTAAAACTATGAATCTAAAGTCTTCCAAATGACCCTGGCCTTAAAAAGACAGATGAAGTATAATAAAATGTTCACAGTAATTATTTTAAAGATTGTGTTGTATATTTAGAATTATAGGAATAATAAACATTACAGGTTTTTTAATGCTTAAATCGTTAGCTGTAACAGTTTCCCTTTGAAAAATGTACTCTAAGTAAATAATATAGAATTAGAAGTATCAGCAAAACTTTATATGTAAAATGTACATTGAGTAATTATTTCAAAATAATGAAAAACTAGGCGGGGTGCAGTGGCTCACCCCTGTAATCCTAGCACTTAGGGAGACCAAGGTAGGAGGATCATTTAAGACCAGCTGGTAGTAAGACCTCATCGTTACAAAAACTTTAAAAACATAACTAGGTGTGGTAGGTAGTGTGTGCCTGCAGTTCCAGCTACTTGCAAGGACAGGAGCAGCGGCAGTCTGGCTGCCTCCTCTGTGCCCCTCAGCACCCCTAGACTGTGCTATCTCTCAGGTGTAAGGCGCTGGCATTGCAGCAGCAGGAGTGAAATATTTAGAATGGAAGCACATTTTCAAATAGAAAATGAGAGAGGCAGAAGAGCTGGACCTTGTCAAGGACCTCTATTTCCTTCCATCTCCCTGAGAATTCATTCTGTAGCAAAACCAGTGAAAACTGTGGAGGAGGCCTTCTTCGCTTGAAAAGCCATCTCTGTGCTTTCTTACTGTTGGTGGCTGGTATCTGACAATGAGCCCTGGCACAGAGGAGAGTGGTTTGTTTGCTGTTTTCAGACCACAGGTGTGAGCACGTGGCAACAGCAGCGCGTTGCTTATTTCCTGTTTATCCTGCAATGAACAAGCACTAATATAACGTGCTCCCATAAGGTGTGAAGTAGAACACTTGTACTTGGACTTTAAGAACGCTCTTCACTGTCAAGAGCAAAGTCTTTTCCCCTTGCTGCTCTGTCTTGAACGTTAACTGTCTGGTACCTGTTTTTATTCTGTATCTGGTCATACCCAGAAAAAACTGTTCCTGTCGGGCCTAGGCACTTGGGTGTTGGAGCTTACTGTTGAGATCAGGGAGGGCCCTGCCTTCTCGGAGTCTTTTTTCCCTTGTCCCTTAGCTGCCCGTACAGATACACTGTCCTCAACTAGACCAGAAGTTGACAGACTTTGGCCCACAGCCAAATCAGGTCCACCACCAAGATCATTTTGCATTTTTATGTATTTGAGAGGAAAATTAAAAGGATATGATGAAAATTACATTAAGTTCAAATGACATCCTTATATAAAATTTAAAGGACTATAGCCATGCTCATTCATTATGTGTATGCTGCAGTGGCCACATTGAATAGTTGCAACAAAAACTGGCCCACAAACCCGAAATATTCACGGTCTGGCCCCTTACTGAAAGTTTGCTGAACCCTGAGCTAGAGCAACGGGAAATAATATTCACCTGAAATATTCACCATCGAGCCCCACCCAGCTTAGCTGCCTCTACCAGAGATACGCTAAGGCTGCCAAGTGAGAAGCTAATGTTGTTTCACTCAGTAATAACTGCCATTGGCCACTCATCTGTCTTCCTCAGAGAAGGTCCTCTTCATGTCTCTTGCCCAGTGATAGATGGGATTGTTAGCTCTTTTTTTTAATCAAACATATGAAAAAAATGCTTATCGTCCCTAATCATCAGAGAAATGCAAACCAAAACCACCCTGAGATAGCACCTACCACCAGAGAGAATAGCCCACATCACAAAATCCCAAGTTGAGGCTGGACACAGTGGCTCATACCTATAATCCCAGCACTCTGGGAGGCCAAGTCAGGTAGATTGCTTGAGCTCAGGAGTTCCAGATCAGCTGAGCAAGAGTGAGACTCTATTTCTAAAAATAGCCAGGCATTGTAGCAAGTACCTGTAGTCCAGCTACTTGGGAGGGTGAGCCAAGAGAATCACTTGAGCCCAAGAGTTTGAGGTTGCTGTGAACAGTGATGCCATAGCCCTCTACCAAGGAGTGGCAAAGTAAGACTCTGTCTCAATTTAAAAAAAAGTTTAAAAAAACAAAAACAAACAGAAGTTGCCAGTGCTGGGGCAGATGTGGAGAGAGGAACACTTTTACACTGTGGGTAGGATTGTAAACTAAGACAGCCTCTTTGGAAAGAAGTATGGAAAATCCTCAAAGAACGCAAATTAGATCTCCCATTTGACCCCAGAATCCCACTACTAGGCATCTATCCAGAAGAAAAAACAATCATTTTATCATAAGTACATTTGCACTAGATTTTTTTTTTTTTTGAGACGGAGCCTCAAGCTATCCCCCTGGGTAGAGTGCCATGGCATCACAGCTCATAGCAACCTCCAACTCCTGGGCTCAAACGAGTCTCCTGCCTCTGCCTCCCAAGTAGCTGGGGCTACAGGCGCCCGCCACAACACCCGGCCATTTTTTGGTTGCAGCCATCATTGTTGTTTGGT
>CAUYQV010012396.1:0-27654 GCA_963574575.1 Galagoides demidoff
TAATCTGCCCCGAAGCTCTTGGTCATTTCTCATTTTCACGTAAATTCGCTCATCCAGGCTGAGCCTGATAAGATCCAGAGGCTCCTCTACAGTGTTGGTAGTTTGTTGCTGGTCCACGTCGTCCGCCATGTTTCAAACCCTGCGCCCTTTCCCGCCTCTCCATAAAGTATATTCTTTGTAACAGCTGTGTAATATTCAATAGTGTGAATATATTAGAAGCAATCTGCACAGGTCAACCTGCCCCTACCATAACTACTCTCTAAGCCCTTGTTTTCTGAGTGTTCCTTCTTTACCTAAGCCCAAATAATTGGCAAATTCTTTGTAAATGAAAACATTGCCTTTTATTTTTTTGATACTCATTTCTTTTTTTTTTTGCCGGGGCTGGGTTTGACCCTGCCACCTCCAGCATATGGGGCCAGCACCCTACCCTTTTGAGCCATAGGCGCTGCCCTTGATACTCATTTCTTAAAGGTGCTCTGTACACAGGGAGAATGTACGAAACACTCACAAAAGCCTGATTGTGAACAAGCCTCTCAAATCCTTTGCCCTTGAAATTTCTCTGCCTCATGCTCCTAACACACTTTGAATTGGCTTTCAAACAGTGAGCCTTCAGCCTACGGCAGTATGTCATCTGGGTGCTCTGAGCAGAGAAATAATGAAAAATAATTTTCAGTTCATGTCATGAACATTCACCATTCAGACAGTAATGATTTTCAGGATGAGTTGAAATGAGATTGGCTACTTCTGCTTCAAAAAATGCTAGATATAGCCTGCCTCCTGAATTCTGATGGTGGCTTGGGAGAGAGAGGTAATGGGTGAGTTAATATTAAATCTGGGTCCCTCCTCTTGACACTTTATTGCGAAAATTCTCAAACATACAGAAAAGTTGAAAGAACTGTACAGTGAATCCATTACCTGGATTCTACTCTTACGTTGCTTTATCACATCTCTGTCCATGTCCCTTTGTTCATGTGTGAATGCATCTATCCATCTTATTACACAGTGCACCTTGAGACATCAAGACACAGTACCCTTAATCTCTCAGCATAAGCACCATTAGCTAGTCAATGCTGATGCCTCTTTAGGCCAGGGCTGGGTTCGGACGGGCCACCTCCAGGGCCTTTGAGCCACAGGCACGGCCCATGCCTTTTTTTTTTTTGAAACAGAGTCGCACTACTTCACCTTTGGTAGAGTGCCGTGGTGTCACAGCTCAGCTCACAGCAACCTCCAACTTCTGGGCTTAACGCTATTCTCTTGCCTCAACCTCCCAAGTAGCTGGGACTACAGGTGCCAGCCACAATACCCGGCTATTTTTTTTTTTTTTTTTGTAGTTGTCATTGTTGTTTAGCAGGCCTGACCGTGTTCAAACCTGCCAGCCCCAGTGTATGTGGCTGGCGCCCTAGCTGCTGATCTACAGGTGCCAAGCCTGTTTACAAAATATTCTCTACATGTTGGTCACATCCTTGTGAAATTCAGCTACAATTTCCCATTTTCCCTATGTAAACAAACTTTAGGGATGACTTTTGGGACACCCTATATTAGTTTGACAAATGCTTAGAGGGCAGAACCCAAACCCTCTTATCTGTTAAAGCACGTTAGAGAATGAGAGTTTTTAAGACTCATCCTTGGGCGGCTCCCATAGCTCAGTGGGTAGGGCACTGGCCACATACACCCAGGCTGGCGGGTTTAAACCTGGCCCTGACCTGCTAAAACAACAATAACAACAAAAAATTAGGCAGGTGATGTGGCAGGCACCTGTAGTCCCAGCTACTTGGGAGGCCGATGCAAGAGAATCATTTAAGCTCAAGAGTTTGAGGTTGCTGTGAGCTCTGATGCCATGGCACTCTACCCAGGGTGACAGCTTGAGACTGTCTCAAAAAAAAAGACTCTCATCCTTCCATAACCATTGCTTTGTTGTGAAAGAAAAAAAAAAAACTCTCATTCTGCTTTGACGAAAATGGCAAAGTGTACAAAGCACCTCTGCAAAACCAGGAAAGAGTAACTGTGGCAGGCTCAGCGCCTGTGGCTCAAGTGGCTAAGGTGCCAGCCACATACACCTAAGCTGGAGGGTTCGAATCCAGCCTGGGCCAGCCAAACAACAATGATGGCTGCAACCCCCCCCCCCCAAAAAAAAATAGCCAGGTGTTGCGGTGGGTGCCTGTGGTCCCAGTTACTTGGGAGGCTGAGGCAGGAGACTTGCTTGAGCCCAGGAGTTGGAGGTTGCTGTGGGCTATGATGCCATGGCACTTGCCCAGGGGGACAGCTTCAGGTTCTGTCTCAAAAAAAAAAAGAGCCTGTGGTAAAGCAAAGCGTATCAGGAAACACTGAAGTTAACGCTCCTGATGGAATCTAGTAAGAATCTACTGCTTCATACCCTCAAACTAGACTTAAGCTGGGAGAAGGTATTTCCTGTTGCCCTAATATCACTTTTTAGATTAATACACTGCTTCATTCCCCATTTTTTACGTATTACTCTGAATTAAGTCAAAAGAACATACAGAATCTGGAAAAAGAAGGAGAGGTGCCTGTGGCTCAAAGGAGTCGAAGGCCGGCCCCATATACCAAGGGTGGCTGGTTCAAACTTAGACCCGGCCAAAAACTGCAAAAAAAAAAAAAAGAAAAAGAAAAAGAATCTGGAAAAAGAACAGAGAAAATTTTCTGCAAAAAATGGTAACCCCGGGCAGCGCCTGTGGCTCAGTGGGTAGGGCGCAGGGCCAATATACCGAGGGTGGAGGGTTGGAACTTGGCTCCAGCCAAGTTGCAACAACAACAAAAATAGCCAGGCGTTGTGAGCGGGCGCCTGTAGTCCCAGCTACTCGGGAGGCTGAGGCAAGAGAATAGCCTAAGCCCAGGAGTTGGAGGTTGCTGAGATAAAGTGAGACTCTGTCTCTAAAAAAAAAAAAAAAAAAAAAAAAAAAAAAAAATTAAAAAAGAAAAAAAAAAGCATGCAATGAATCTGATAATAAGCACATTATGACCCACATTACAAATTATAACACTTGCTCTACAGAAGTAGGGCACTTGTGAATGGTCCTGAGAAATAAGATTGGGCTTTTAAAAGCTGCTTTAGAAAGACCCGTCAGTGGTGTACAACTTTCAAATACCAAACTGAAACGTGTGCTCCACATGATACTAAACACCACCCTCATTGTCATCAACAGTGAAGATGACAGTGTCAACAACAGTTTAAAACAGTAAGTTCAATGTTTTTCCCCCCAAGTTTGAGGCCAACATCAATACACATTCCTTTAAATGCTGCTTTAATCTTTTTTCCTGGTTAATACGCATACTGCTAGTATCAATTTAGAAAACTATGTAATATTATAGAAAAGAACTTAGCAATTGATCATAATTTCATCACCCCGAGATGAACTCAGTTAACAAACTTTTTTGTATTCAGACTCTTCCATTGAGCATCATTTTTATTTTGACAATTCTTTTAGACAATTATTTTTCTTTTTAAATAACCATCACTTTCAAACAAAAATTACAGAAAATATTGATTTTTTCCCCCCTGTGGCAGATTTGGTCCAGAAATAGCTAAGGAAGAAAGCGTTATTAACTTAAAAAAAAGTTTGACAGAAGTATTTAAAAAGAGAAATGGAAAACATCACGCCTTTATTTTGGTGAATTAGCAACAAAGAAAAGGATTAGCATGGACGGGTACTTTTCAAAAAAAAATATATATTTTTTGTGGCTCCCGCTAGGGTGGAGGAAGTTGTCTTCGCTTTGAGACGGAGTGGAACGTAGTGAAAGGACAAACGACTGGGACGTCTCCCCCGGCCCCCCCCCCCGCCCCGCCGCGGGTCGGGATCGCAGGGGTTAGATGGGGGGCCGTGCAGGGGGGCGGTTGCCGGCAGGTGCCTGGGCTCCAGCCCCCTGCCCCCACCCTCATCCCCACCCTCACCCACACCCGGAGATTGGCCTCGCCCCCTGGCGGGCGAGTGCTAAGTATCGGGGCACTTTGGTGGGGGTGCAAACCCCGCGGGCAGCGGAAAAGAGGCCGTGGGGGGGCCCTGCCCCGCCACACAGCGAGAAGCTGGCACTCGCCTGCACGCACCCCTGAGAAACATGTCCGCGGCCAGGACGCGGAGCAGAGTCCCGGGCAGAAGAACCAGGGGAGGGCGTGTGCAGTGGCGGCGGCGGCAACGGCAGCGAAGCCGCTAGTCCCCTCCCTCCTGGGGGAGCAGCTGCCGCTGCCGCCGCCGCCGCCACCTTCAGCGCGCGGGCCGCGGCCAGAGCTAGCCCGGCGAGCGGCGCGCGGGGGAGGGCGGGGGCGGGGAGGGGGGTGGGCGAAGGGGGCGGGAGGGCGTGGGGGGAGGGTCTCGCTCTCCGTCGACTAGAGCCCGAGAGGGAGACCCTGGCGGCTGCGGCGGCGTCTGACACTCGGCGCCTCCTGCCGTGCTCCGGGGCGGCATGTCCGAGGCTGGCGGGGCCGGGCCGGGCGGCTGCGGGGCAGGAGCCGGGGCGGGGGCCGGGTCTGGAGCGCTGCCCCCGCAGCCACCAGCGCTGCCGCCCGCGCCCCCTCAGGGCTCCCCCTGCGCGGCCGCAGCCGGGGGCTCGGGCGCCTGCGGTCCGGCGACGGCAGTGGCTGCGGCGGGCACGGCCGAAGGACCGGGAGGCGGTGGCTCGGCCCGAATCGCCGTCAAGAAGGCGCAACTGCGCTCCGCTCCGCGGGCCAAGAAACTGGAGAAACTCGGAGTGTACTCCGCCTGCAAGGTACTCGCTCGTTGCTCCCGGCCCGCGGAGGGGTGCTAGGGGCCCAGCCCGGGGGACCCCCGCCCCCACCCTCTCCCGCTTCCACCTCCACCTCCCGCCTCCCGCCTGTGGCCGCTCGCTGCACCGCGGAAGTGCTCTAGTGCCCGCGCCCAATTAGCTGCTTCTTGGATAGGAGTCCTGCTGGTTTTAAGAAGGGGCATCTCCAAGACAGAGCCTCTTCATTCCTCCGCTTTGAAAGGAACAGCCCGGCATCCGAACTCCCGTGCTGCTCTGGGGCTTTGTTGCTCTGTAGGAGCTCGCCGCAGGCACTTTCCCGGGAGTGGAGCAGCGCTCTGAGTGTGGCGGGCGACCTAGGGCCAGGGCATTAGCTTTTGAGGGGTTCTTCTGCACTCGGCCTCTTCCTGGGCTCCCCTGGGATGAGCTGGGTGCAGGGAGTAAGGGCGAAGAAGACTCCTGGACTCCTGGTGCTTTGCGAAGGCAAAGGGGGAGGAACGTGCCGGGTGGGGAGGTGGGCACAGTCCGAGACGAGTGTCCTGTGGCGCCTGGCGCCCTCGGCTGGGGCGGGGGCGCTGCGGCGCGTGGTGACAGCCCTGTCATTATTGTATTATTACTTGTTTAGTTAAAACGCTGTCCCAGCTGCTCGGGGTGTAAACAGGATTTGGCAAGGTGACAGCCCAGCGTGTCGGGCGCTACTGCCCAGTTTGAGGACACGTATTTCTTGTCATCCCTTCTGAATGCCAATTTTAGGAACCCTGTGGCCCCCAGCTGCAGATCCAGATGTGGGAGCCGTGCTTCTGAGGTGGGATGATTGCCCGAGGCCGCGGGGCAGGCTGGCCCTGCACTGTCAGCAGCGGCTTTGTTTTGACAGGGTGACAGCTGAGGGGGGCGGGGACTTGGCCTTGTCAGCTCCTGCGGCCTGTGGCTCAGGCAGGGAAGAGACACCCTCACACACCTCCCATGTATTCTTCCCGCGTGCTGCAAACAGGGTCAAGTTCCCAGATTCTAGATTCCCACAATCTATAGTGAATACTTTTAAATTTTGATGTAAGGATTTTTTGCCCTGCTTAGAACATCTTTCCTCAGCGATGTTGTTTTTAGTTACAGGCGATCTCAAACGAAGTGGAATGTCTGTGCTTGCTCTTTTACCACGACATGTGCTCATGTGTATGTTGAGTGCCCATGTGCCCTGTACTGGTTCCGTAAATGTTAATATTTGTTGAATGTAGGATCTAGGTCAGTGCTTCTCAAACTTTAATGTGTATAGGAATCACCTGGAGAGCTGGTGAAAATGCTGCTTCTGAATCAGTAGGTCTGGGGTGGCTGAGCGTCTTTATGTCTAACAGACTTCCAGGTGATGTGAGTCTGCAGACATCATTCCGAGTAGCAAGAGCCTAGTTCAGACCTGGACAATGTAGTATTAGTCCCTTTTGATTTGGGAAAACACAGAAGCTGTGAAATAATAATGCCACGTGATTGTTACTTATGCAGAAGGAATGCAAACAAGATAAAGTGAAGGTGTGCTGGTAAGAAAGGTAAAAGCCGGAAGTTGATTATGAAGAGCATTAGACTAATGAAAACAGGACACTGAAGGAAGTAGGCAGAGGGGAGAGCTGTGTACAGAATCAAGAACAACTTCAATTTCGCAGTGGTCTTGGCAGTTTGCAGACAGGGGGCTCATGTAGGAACTGTTTCAACTCAGTGTTTCTATATTGGCTTTATTTTTAAATTTATTGAATTGTCATCACCAGCACCTTTTTTCCCTGCTGCCTGCTGTTGCCTTAATGTCTGAAAATTTTCCTGAAGTTTTGATTCTTTCTAAAATCATGAGCATGTGTACCATACATGGATATTTTTGAACCTGTCCAATTTCTATGAGTGAAATGTAGCACCTATTCTAAAGTTTGTGATTGAGTGTTTTCTGTTTACATTCATGACCCAACTCATAGGAAAGGAATACCTCTTTTATTAAAGGCTAGGAATTATGAAAGTGTCATTTTTTGGAGACAGAATTTCACTTTGACACCATTGGTAAAGTGCTATGGCATCATAGCTTACAGCAACCTCAAACTCTTGGGCTCAAGTGATCCTCTTGCCTCATTCAGCCTCCCAAGTAGCTGGGATTACAGGTGTTTCCCACAACGCCCAATTAGTTTTTCTGTTTTTAGTAGAGATGGGGTCTTGCACTTGCTCAAGCTGATCTTGAACTTCTGAGTTCAAGTTCAAGGAGGCCCCCCTTGTCGGCCTCCTAGTGTGCTAGGATTACAGGTGTGAGCCGCAGTGCTGGGACAAAAAGTGTTAATTTTTATTTGCCCCCTCATTCAATAAATATTTAGAGGGTTCTCAACAGGGTGCTGGGCACCATGCTATGTGCTGAGTCTGCAGCACACAGAATCTGTTGTTTTGTAGTTACTGTGTGTATGCACATGTGTGTGCATATAGTCATGCATGTGTTCTGGGCCTAGGCAGGAGGGCAGTGAATCAAGTTACAATTCAATAAAGCTGTTTTCTTGGAGTGGTCTGGGGGCATTTCATGGGCAGGGCTGTGGTAGGTTGGGAATAGCTTCCTGGAAGAAGTGTCAGTGACTGCTCAGAACTCTTTGCAGTGCAGAATGGGGTGGAGTGAAGTTGTCCTGGAGAAACTGAAAGCAGTTCTGAAGGCTTGGAGTGCAGCCAGCTGGAGCCAGACCTTCATTGGCCTGGGCTACTGGATTGGCGGTGGGAGGGGGGTGTGACCAAGAGGGCACTGAGGAAGCCAGAAAACTTAACCAGGGGAATCACATTATCTCAGATTTGTTTTTGTTTTTTTTTAAACTGGGCTTGATTGAGTAGAAGAAGTGGTAGAGAAAATGTTCTGTGGTTGCTTCTCAGCTTGTCTCTGCACTGAATATGAGGGCAAGACTTGAAGGACAGATTGTTCTACCTTTTGCATGAGCTTCTTGGCTAGTTGGAGAGAATATAGAGGTTAGAGATGGAGGTGAGACTTAGGCAGAGATGAAGTAGTTGACTGAAGGCTATTGAAAGAAACCCAGGTCCCAGACTTGATAAAACATCTGGCCTTTAAACTTCACGAACAAAACTGATAAAGAAGGGAGCTAGTTCACAGCCAGGGTGGTGTGCCACACCTCAGAGAGAATGAAAAAAAAAGAAAGAAAGAAACAAACTTGTTTTACAGGATTCAGGATAGAGGTCTTTGAACTGTGTCCCAGCTAAGGTTGCTTCAGAGTCATTTCTGTTCATGTGTGACATAGATTGATCATTAAAAATGTAGTTCTATCCATTTTATGTCCCTACATGGACCCTTTCATTTCTATTTACTGGGGTCCACAAGGCCCTGCATAGCCTGACCACTGTCGTGTTTCTCAGAGCTTTGAGTTCCTGGTTCCCTTTCACCTCAGGATCTTTGCACATGCTATTCACTGGGACTAAAATCTCTTCTCTTCCTTATTTTAAAATTAACTCTCAGTTTTTTTCTGTAGATCTGAGATTCTTTGATTTTCCTTTACCTCCTTGGACAGACTTAGCATTAGAAATTATCCAAATTCTCCCATACTCTTCCCTCCTGCTACTTTTATTGTGATTCTAAATTAAGTATGATTATTTGTTATGTGTTTAGAATCAGCAAATAGATTATTGTGGTTATTGACTGAGTGAATGAACTAGAGAAGAGAAAATGGAGGAAATGATTAGCTGTTAGGATAGCAGTTGTGGAATTTTAACTTGATAATTATACTTCTTGATATTTAGGTAGAGGAGATTTTTTCATATAGAGCATTTTTTGGTATTCTGTAGATGTTGATGGGACTGGGTTAGTAGTGTCATGAAAGAAACACGAAGTGAAGGTATGGATAGCTTAAATCCAAATCTCCTTAAATTAAAGTGGTGCATCTGCTGCCTTATAAACAAAAACAAAACTATTGATTTTAGAAATAGGCTATTTATACATGAGGGGAGACAGATATTAGGGTGTAGTGGCTAAGAGCATGGACTTCAGAGTTCAGGTTAAGCTGAATTCCTATTTTAGGATATCCAGTCCAGTGACCTTGGACAAGGACTCCACCTCAACCATGGCTTTTTAGACAGCCATTTCCCTGTCTAAAAAGTAGGGATAATGCTATCCCCTAGCATAGCATGACAATGAGGATTTAAAGTGGGCTATATTTATTACCCATCCAACACAGTGTTCTTGTCCATGGTAAGCCCTCCCAGCAGCTCAGGATCAGGGAGACACAGTTAACTGGGAAATCAAGAAAGAGTGTGAGATTCAGTCTTTAATCTCAGTTCTGCCACTTGTGTGGTCTTGGACACAAGTCACTAAGTTTTTCTCTGGACCTGTATTACTGCATCTATTTTTTTTTTTTTTTTTCTTGAGACGGAGCCTCAAGCTATCCCCCTGGGTAGAGTGCCATGGCATCGCAGCTCATAGCAACCTCCAACTCCTGGGCTCAAGCTAGTCTCCTGCCTCTGCCTCCCAAGTAGCTGGGACCACAGGCGCCCGCCACAACGCCCGGCCATTTTTTGGTTGCAGCCATCATTGTTGTTTGGCGGGCCCGGGCTGGGGATTTGAAGCCGCCACCTTAGGTGTATGTGGCTGGCGCCTTAGCCGATTGAGCCACAGGTGCCGAGCCGCTGAGCTTAATCTTAATTTTAAAAGTAATGGTTTATATTCTAGAAGTGACACTGTAGAATATGCAGAGTTGAAGTAGAGGTGCCAGTGTAGGAGGAAAAGCATCCAAAAAGCATTCTCTGTTGGCTGAGGGCTAGTGGACAGGGTTATAGGACTAACCTTACAGTGGGGGAGAAACCCGTAACATAGCTCCCTACAGCAAGAGATTTATGTGGCTCAAGATGTCAATAGTGCAGAAGTTGAGAAAATCTGCTTTAGAGGAAAATTAGTGTCCTGTAATAACATAAATACTTTTGAAGCATTGGAAACAAAAATAATGATTTTAATATGAATTTGAATAATACTCAAAATCTTAAAACTCTCCCTTTGTGAATCATGGGCATGTTTTAAAAAATAGTTTTATTTTGGGGTAGCGCCCTTACCTCAGTTGGTAGGGCACAGGCCACATACACCCAGGCTGTCGGGTTCGAACCTGGCCTAGGCCATTTAAATGACAACTACAACAAAAAAATAGCGGAGTATTGTGGTAGGCACCTGTAGTCCCAGCTACTTGGAAGGCTGAGGCAAGAGAATCGCTTAAGCTCGAGTTTAAGGTTGCTGTGAGCTGTGACACTCCGGTACTCTACCGAGAGAGACATAGACTCTGTCTTTAAAAAAAAAAAAAGTCTTATTTTGGTCTAATTTTTAGATCATAAAACTTGCCCACTGTAAATATACAGTCAGATGCTTTGGAGCAGACGTCCTCAAACTACGGCTGGTGGGCCACATGCGGCTGGCCTAGGACATTTATCCGGCCTGCAGGGTGTTTCCGCCCCCACTTGCCTGTCCTGATTAGGCAGCCCACTCGTCCTGGGGCCTGCAGTCCGGCCCTCCAACGGTATGAGGGGCAGTGAACTGGCCCCCTGTTTAAAAAGTTTGAGGACCCCTGCTTTGGAGTAAATGTATACAGTTGTATATGCATTACCATAATCCAATTTTATAACTCTTCCATTCCCCCTGAAAGTTTCCTTCTATCTTGAGTACCTTTTTATGGTGATAGTTTGTATCAATTTATTGTTGACTTGCAAACAGAAACCAAATTAAAAATCTTTTTTTGAAACTCTTGAAGTAGTAAGTATTGTTATAGCAAAGTATAAAACACAAGGGGAAGTAGATAGAATGTTTTAAAAGATTAGTTATTTAGTCACATACATCTATTGCATCATATGTGGTAACCTCTAAAGGCTGAAAGTATCATAGAGCCAAATACACACAGGAAAAATGTTTTTCATTTGGCAGGCGGAGTACAAAAAGCCTGGGAGAAAGATGTCCAAATTTACTTCTATGTCCTCATAAATTTTCAGGGAAGATGGAAATTCAAGCTGCAAAGCCTTCAGATTGCAATTTGTAGTTTTATGTAACTGAGAAAGTAGTTTACAGGGCAAAACAGAACAAAATCTGCTGAGGACTGTTTTGCTTGAGGAAGCCTGGGCTTGCAAATAGTGATTTGTGATGCAGAGCTATTAAAAAAAGATTTTTGTCTTGTTTTATTTTTTAAAACCATCCAGCAGATTTAAATCCAGTTGCCTATCCACCTTGACCAAATTTAATTCTAGGGTTGTCAGGTTCAACCACAGAGTCTTACCTAGCATAGGGAATATTGAGGGTGAAACGCACACTTGGCTGTGTGATGACAGTGCTAATAAAATCTGAAATTTTAAGGCACAAGGGGTTCTGATTTACTTACCGTGTTTCCTCGAAAATAAGACACTGTCTTATATTTATTTTTTCTTAAGAAGACACACTAGGGCTTATTTTCAAGGAAGGTCTTCCTCTCTGTGCTGAAATGCATGATGCATGGTGTGGCTATGCAGTGTATCTGATGATATACCACCTAATCTCTGGAGGAGGCTTAGAGAAGTCTCTTCACTGACCTTAAGGCAAGATGTGTGTGGGATGTTTCCATCACTAGGTCTTATTATCAGGGTAGGGTTTATATTTAACAATTGCATAGAAATCCTGCTAGGGCTTATTTTTTGGATAGGTCTTATTTTTGGGGAAACACGGTAGTTCCTCCTAAAGAGAAAGTAGCTATTTAGGACGAGTTGTTAACAGTTTCCTACTCTTGATTTAGGGTGCTTTTCTGTGATTTGAACACAGGACTAGAACAGGCACAGTGGCTACCTGCACGTGGGGAGAATGCCAGAAGAATCCTCCCCGCCCTGCTCTGTACACTGGGTCTTCTTGGACAGCCACTTCACTGCCTGGTTTCAGTTTCCTCCTTGGTGAAGTGGAAATCCAGGTGCCAGCTCATTGACTTACTGTCAGTGTTGAATAGTTCATCGTATGTGAAAGTTCTTGGAACACAGGCCTTCCACAAATGTCTATTTTACATAATGCCCCATTGGTATCAGCGTCTGTTTTGCCCAAGTGTTATGTCTCATGTCATCTGATTCTTCAACCGGGGTTAAGAGGAAGGTAAGGAAGGTCATTTTACTAGCAGGGAACTGAGACCCAAAGAGGTTAAGCGGCTTTCTCAAGCTTCAGTGGTTACTCAGGAAGGTGCCAGCCCATAGAGATTCTCTTTCTAGTGCACCACCATGTCGCCTCCTCTTCCAGACACTTTCTCAGGTGGAGGGGGTCACTGTTCTTCCAGATGGTTTCAGGAGAGAATTTCATTTGTTTCAGGCATTCTGCTGCTCTCATTTCATGTTTATTGTACTCCTATTAAGAGGTATGTTCAAAGACTTTTCTAGTCCATTGCAACTGTGCAGGCCATAAAGTAAACAAAGTGAGCGCTCTTTATTGCTGGCTTAAGACAGACACATGCATGCCCTTGATTGTTTTAAAGCTGACGATCAAGACTCGTCACTATGCTAGCCCACTAGAATTCCCTGTTAAAGGAAGATGAAAGACAATGTATCTATTTAGGCTCTAGAAGGTACCAAATGTGCCAGAGAGTTAAAGAATTGACTTTTTTGAGTTTAGAAGTCCCCAAACAGTTCTATTTAAGACTGTATGCATAGTGATGTCTCAGCACAATCAAAGGAAAGTCAATTAAAAAAAGTTTAATTTCATTATGCATACAGTAACGTGCTCAAATCCTAAGTTGTGAAATCACCAAATTTGTACATATGTGTCCATCTGTGCATCTGCTGCCTAGATTAAGCTATAGGGCATTTCCAGTGCCTCAGAGGGCTGCCTGGTTCCTCCTTCCCACTCCTGGTAACCCTTATCTGACTTCTATTACTGGAACTTAGTTTTGTATTAAACTTTACACAAATGGAATCATATTGTTTGAACTCTTCTGTGGTCTGTCTCCTTTTACTGAATGTTCTGCCTGCGTGAGATGTATCCATGCTGTGTACGGTAGTAATTTATAAAGATACGTGTTTTAGGGTGGTGCCTGCGGCTCAGTGAGTAGGGTGCTGGTGCCATATACTGAGGGTGGCAGGTTCGAACTTGGTCCCGGCCAAAACTGCAAAAAAAAAAAAATAAATAAATAAATAAAATAAATAAATAACAAAAAAATGCAAGTTTTAAAATTTAAAAACAAGTTAAATATTGCCAGTCATTTTCATGATGGACGTTATTGGACATGGAAAACCTCGTAGAATGAATTTTAATTAGCTTTTTGAAAGAAAGGATAGGAGTTTGATAATCAGGTATATTGGGAAGGAGAGTAGGAATGTGGACAAGAAATTAAGGAAAGGGGCTGGGCGTGGTGGCTCACGCCTATAATCCTAGCACTCTGGGAAGCTGAGGTGGGTAGGTTGCTTGCGTTCACGAGTTCAAGACCAGTCTGAGCAAGAATGAGACCCTGTCTGTCTCTAAAAAAATGGACAGGCATTGTGGAAGACACCTGTGGTCCTGGCTACTCAGGAGGCTGAGGCAAGAAAATTGCTTGAGCCCAAGTTAGAGGTTGCTGTGAGCTATGAGGGCTCAGCTCTCTACGCAGGGTGAAAAAGTGAGATTCTGTTTAAAAAAAAAAAGAAAAGAAAAGAAAAGAAAACCATATATTAAGGAGGTATACTTGGCCAAGTTGATGTAGCTAAGCAATGGAATGGCAGAGAGGCAGAATGATGGGGAGGCAGGTGCAGGGGGCTGGTGATGTCACAGCTGGTAGAATGTCCAACCCGCACAATTCCTTCTCCCTTGGACTCTGTATTGATGGGTCCCGAGTGGTAAATAGCCACGTAAGTCCTGTTGCCACCTGCCCATTTCTGGAAGATGACTGGAGTTGTTATACATTGTATTCGATAAGCCACACAGAACCACACAAGTTGGAAGTGATGGCAGGTTTCCTAAAAGGCTGGCCAGAACCCAGGATATAAATCGGACAGTGTCGCTTCTGTTGGCATAACTGATGGAGCTGTTAGAAAGTGAACTTCATTCCCATCTTCTTCAGAACTGCCTGCTGAGGCCACTCAACACCAGCTTCTCCCCAGGAATGGCAGTGAGAAACTAAATTTACTGTATAACACAACATAGAACTTTTATGTCAGCTGTAGCCCTGAAAACTAGTATTGAGTATATGAGCTTATTCAATGGAATCATGTGGACCGTCCACTTATAGATTAGTCTTTTCTGTAATTGGTATATTTGATACATGGGATTTTCATCTTTGGATTTACTTAGTGTGTGTGAACACCCAAGGGGTGTTATACTTATTGCCATTGATTTATTCATTTAATATTTAGTCCCACAGCCTTTGCTTTAGAAGATTTCTGCTCAGGTAGTTCCTGTTAAAACTTCTTTTGACAGTTTATCACTTTGTTATAATTGAAATAGAATTGAGTCTTTTATAATTTTGGATCCTTTCATCTCTGGCATCTAATTGTGCAAGCAGTTATCCTGTGCTTTGAATACTTTTCTCCCCCAGACAGCTCTGTGTCTTGGTCTCAAAGCCTCATTCCAGGCTGTTCTTAAATGCCAGCTTTTCAGGGAAGACTTCCTGACCCCTCTCGTCTAAAACACCGGGTACTCCATCCATCACTCTGCAATCTTACCTTGTTATGTTTTCCTTTATTGCACTTACTAATATTTGGAAATAAAAAATGTGTGTGTGTGTTTATTTATATATATATATAATTTATTTCTATACATACACATACATATATAATAACATACATATATAATATATGTATATATATATGATCATTTCTTGTCTACCTCCTTTTGAGCTCCATGAAGCAGGGACTTTGGTTTTTCCGGGTGGGCAATACCTTGTGCATAGTAGGCACTTGATAAATATTTGTTGAATAAATGGGTAATGTTATATTCACAGGCTTTTTGAGATTGAAGGAAAGGAAATTGTGTTTTAAAGATGAGGAAACTGAGTCTCAGAGAGACTGATGTCCTTGACTTCAAACTAAGTTGGTCCTGTATTGTAATCCTTCTCTGAGTGAATGATGTAAACTTTTCAACCATCATTTTTTCTTCTGCGAATTAAGAGTTTAATCCTCACCAAGATATTGTGGGAACTGTGAGAACAGTGTGTTACCTGTAAAGTGGGGCACGATGTAAGCTTATGTGGCACACCTCCTAGGGGTGAGACACCACTACAACCGGGACGTTACCTAAGAAATACAAACATTGTAACCTAAGCATTTATATCCTCATATTAATCTGAAATAAAAAAGAAAAAAGTTATTGAAAACCCCTGTGAAGTGGGAAAATGTACCATATATTCTAAAAATCTGTATTAGTGAATTAGAAAAAATGTCAATTACATATAAAAGCATGTTTTCTAATTACAATTTGTTGCTTTACTGCTTACTTTCTTTTTTTCTTTTTTTAACCTTTTTCTTTTTTTTTTTTGAGAGAGAGCCTCACTATGTCACCCTCAGTAGAGCGCTGTGATATCACAGCTCACAGCAAGAAACTTCAAACTCTTGGGCTTAAGTGATTATTTTGCATAAGCCTCTCAAGGAGCTGGGACTACAGGTGCTGCTATAATGCCTGGCTATTGGCTATTTTTTTTTAATTTTAATTTTTTTTTTTGATATAGAGTCTCCTTATGTTGCCCTCGGTAGAGTGCCATGGCCTCACAGCTCATAGCAACTTTAAGCTCTTAGGCCTAAGCGATTCTCTTGCCTCAGCCTCCCAAGAAACTGGGACTACAGGTGCCTGCCACAACACCCAGCTATATTTGTGTTACAGTTGTCATTGTTGTTTAGCTAGACTGGGCTGGGTTGTAACCTACCAGCCTTGGTGCATGCGGCCAGTGCTGTAATCACTGTGCTATGGGCACTGAGCCAGCTATTTTATGTTGTTGTTGTAGTTGTTGTTTAGCTGGCCCAGGCTTGGTTCAAATCTGCCAGCCCCACTGTATGTGGCCGGCACCCTAACCCCTGAACGATGGGTGCTGAGCCTTTTTTTTTTTTTGAGACAGAGTCTCACTATGTCACCCTTGGTAGAGTGCTGTGATGTCACAGCTCACAGCAACCTGCAACTCTTGGGCTTAAGCAATTCGCCACAATGCCTGGCTATTTTTTTTTTTTTTTTGGTTGTTGTTGTTGCAGTTATCGTTGTTTAGCAGGCCCAGGCTGAGTTCGAACCTGCCAGCTTTGGTGTATGTGGCCGGCACCCTAACCACTGAGCTATGGGTGCCAAGCCAATTTTTTTTTTTTTTTTTTTGGAGACAGAGCCTCAACCTGTCGCCCTGGGCAGGGTGCTATGGTATCATAGCTCACAGCAACCTCTAACTTCTGGGCTTAAGCGATTCTCTTGCCTTAGCCTTCCAAGTAGCTGGGACTATAGGCGCCCACCACAATGCCTGGCTATTTTTTGGTTAGAGTTGTCATTGTTGTTTGGCAGGCCCAGGCTGGATTCGAACCCACCAGCTCTGGTGTATGTGGTTAGGGCCTTAGCCGCTTGAGCTACAGGTACGAAGCCTGGATTTTTTTTTTAAACTTTTTTTTATAAAAGTAGGTTCTTGCTCTTTTGGTTAGGCTAGTCTGGAACTCCTGAGCTCAAGTGATCCTTCTGTCTCAGCCTCCCAGAATGCTAGGATTATAGGTGTGTGCCACCTTGCCCAGCCTCTGGTTACTTTAAAGTCTACAATAGACTTTCTTAATTTGTTCCTCTTCTGTTTTGGCTTATTATTTTTTAATCATGAGGTAAATGCATTTATTTGGGGAAAAAAGTATGAATTATGTATTTGGAATGATATACCACCTAATCTCTGGAGGAGGCTTAGAGAAAATCTCTTCAGTGACCTTAGGGCAAGATGTGTGGGGGATGTTTCCATTAAGTTCCACACCATCCTGATCAGTCTTCATTCATGGCATGACCTCAGCTTGTGCAGGCTTCTTGGAGGGTTGTGTGGTATGCAGGAGATTTCAGAAGTACAGGGATGAGGCCCGAGTAATATGGGTGTCATAGTGACTGACGATGGCCGAGCTGATTTGCATCAGCTTCAACAATCCAGTTTTGAAACTGGGTGGTAACCAGGTAAGCCAAGGTCAGCATACTTTGAAATAATGAAGTGAGTCATGTAACCCAGGATTGGCACATACCCACAGGTCTATCTGACTCATCCCTCCTCCAGGGGAACACGTCCATGATTATTGGTTAATTACTTGTGCCCAGTTCTGTGCTGCATGAGCAAAAGGAAGCAAAGCCACCCAGAACTGGAGCCCCTTGTCTTGCTGGGGAGACAGATGTGGAATGAAAGAAATGTTTAAGTGAGGATGGCACCTGTGGCTCAAAGGAGTAGGCTGCTGGCCCCATATACCAGAGGTGCTGGTTCAGACCTGGCCCTGGGCCAAAAACTGCAAAAAAAAAAAAAAAAGTTAAAGTGAATAATCAAACATGAAGTGGATATGGAGAGAAACCATCATGAGCTGGGGGGAAGTAAAGGAGTGGGCTCCTCCCAGGAGGAGCAGAGAGGGCATAATCAAGCAGAAAAACAAAACTGAAGGGAGGAGGACATCAGACACCAGAGGAGTTTAGAATGTGCCCTGGGCACCAGCCTGACTGGCTCCCATTCCTGATGGGTGACCATGGGAAGGTTATTTACCCTGTACAAGCCCCAGGTTTCATAATTCTAAATGCAGATAGTGATAATGTCAACTTTTTCTTTTTCTTTCTTTTTTTTTTTTTTTTTTTTTAAGAGACAAAGTCTCACCCCTCGGTAGAGTGCGATGGTGTTACAGCTCACAGCAACCTCAAACTCTTGGGCTTAAGCAATTCTCTTGCCTTGCCACAACGCCCAGCTATTTTTGTTGTTGTTGTTGCGGTTGTCATTGTTTTAGCTGGCCGGTGCTGGGTTTGAACCCACCAGGCTCGGTGTATGTGGCCGGCGCCCTACCCACTGAGCTAAGGGCACCGCCCGATAATGTCAGCTTTTTCCATTCACGCAACCAAATTGTTATTGAACATGCCAGGTGTCGATTTAGATGCTGATGATATAGTGACAGATGGGTTCTTAACTATTGCAGAGCTTGCTTTCTGGTAGCAGACGCAGACAGAAAGCAAGAAAATAACAGAAAGTGGTGTGTGCCACACAGAGAATGCAAACAGAATTAAACGAGAGTGCCAGGGAATTCCTTCAGATATGTGCCCAGGAAAGTCTCTGCAGAGGGAGCACAGGCTGGGGCCTGAATGATAACAGGAAGCGAGGGAGTAGGTGCCAGGGCACATGCAAAGATACTCCAGCTGGAAATGGTGTGGCATGTGCAAGCCCTGCTGGGAGACCAGTGTGGCTAGATGAAGGTGGGTGGGGGACAAAGGTAGGAGATGAGATGCCAGAGAGAAATGGGGGCCAGAATGCTATAATAATAGGTTTTTTTTTTTTTGGTAGAGATAGAGTCTCACTTTGTCGCCCTCGGTAGAGTGCCCTGGCATCACACAGCTCACGGCAACCTCCAACTCCTGGGCTTAGGTGATTCTTTTGTCTCAGCCTCCCGAGTAGCTGGGAGAACCCACCAGAGCGCCTGGCTAGTTTTCTGTTGCAGTTTGGCTGGGGCTGGGTTTGAACTCGCCACCCTTGGTATATGGGGCCGGTGTCCCACCCATTGAGCCACAGGTACCACCCTGAATTAATAGTTTTAACACAGTGAAATGTTAATATCTTCGGTTCTGATCAGTTTTGACAAGTACATATCAAGACACAGAACTTTTCCATCTCCCTAGAGTGTCTTGCCTTTCAAATCTCTCTTTCTTAGAAGCACCCACTAATCTGACTTGTGCCCTGTGGTTTAGTTTTGCTATTCTATAATTTCATGTAAATGGTACCACACCATATAGACCTTTTTTCCACTCAGTGTAATGTTTTTGAGATTCATCCGTGTTGTCACACGTATATGTTGTTAATTTCTTTTTATTTCTGAGGAGTATTCCACTGTATGGATGTGTCAGAGTTTATTTGTTCATCTGTTATGGACATCTGGGCTGTCCAATGGATTCATATTAGAATAGCCTCTTAAAGTGACCCTTCTGGCAGCTCAGGGAATAATAAAGTGTACAAGAGAAAGACTAGAAAAGAGGGCCAGTTGGAAGTTGTCTAGAGATGAGTGGTGGTGTCTTGGACTAGGGTAATAGTAGAGGGGGAAGGGTGGGTGAGAAATCGACAGTTTGGGGCAGTATTATTAGGGTATGGGCAACAGGACTCAATTTGTTAGGGGGAGAGGGGGAAAAGAGAAGCCAGAAAGAAAGGATAATGTGTAGGTTGTTGGCTTAAGCAACTGAAAGGATGGTATTTTCATTTACCAAGATGAGGAAGTTTATGGGAGAAGCAGGTATGAAATGGGTAAAAAAATCTAATGTTCTGTCTCTGAGGTATTAAATCGGGTATATCTGTTAATAGTCAAGTATTGTCTTGATGGTAAAATGAGATAATCCATTTAGCAGTTTGGTATAGAATCTGGAACCTTCTAAGTACTCAACAAATGTTAGCTACTGTTACAGTTAACAGCAGTGCTAAATATAAATAATAATTATAGATCTTTTTTGGTTTTTTTTAATGTCAGCGGAGTAATGTGCTGACACTGTAACAAGGTTTTAGGGAGGCACATCTCACACACGAGCATGAAAACCCAGTCGTCACGCTTAATGAACTACAAAAGGATCTTGCTAAAAAGACGATCCAAATAGGAGAAAAAGGGAAAAACTGGTAAAGAGACACAGTGGGAAGTAGGGTCTGCTAGGTAGGACGAAATCACTTGATAGGAGGGATATCAGAGTGCCTTTGCACCTTAAAAAGGAGGAGGCACAAGATATTTGAGAGGGCCAGAGGGAGTTCTAGGTTTTGGTCTTGGCTCCTTGGCTCTTTGCCAGCGGGGTGAACTCTGGCAAGCTGTGTTCTTTCTCTGGGCATTGAAGTACTTGTCCTACAGGGCTATTGGAAGGGGAAAATAAGATGATTTGGGCTGCAATTACCTTGGAAAGTAGGAAACACAAATGCTTGACATTATTGTTTAAGAAGCATTTTAGGGTGGAGTGATGTAGGCAAGTGCTAGGTTGGGAATGGGAAATGTATCTGTTGGAAGAGGAAGAAAGGGCTTCTCCCAATTGACTGATAAAGGCCTGGAGTTGGACTCTGGCATGAGAAGGGAGAAGGTATAAATCTGAGAAATTTTGAAAGAAGCCTCAGATGGCTTTAGGTGAGGACATCGAATGCAGGTATATTGAACCTCAGGACATGGGAGGAAGGTAATGCCCAGAAGGTAATAGGATGGTTAAAAAGGGGTGTTGGAGTGGAGGGCAGGCCTTGGTGTGAAGTTTACCGGACAGAGAGGCCAGATGTAGGCAGCTGGGAATGTGGGCTACAAGTTCTGCTTTGCAGGTTGGGCTGGTTATGTGAATTGGAGAGTCATCAGCCCAGATAATGAACGATACCATGAGAACGTGAGCTGTTCAAGGAAATAGTATTTAAAAGACTATTCATTTTGCTCATCTTTGTGGACTTGGTACCAACACGACAGGCCGAAGAGTGAAAGATTCTGTCAGTCAGCTGATTGTCGGAGATGCTCAGTGCCAGCCAAGCAGTTTGACAGATCTTTCCGCTGGGTTGAAGCCTGGGCTGACTTTTTTGTGCTGGCTGCTTTGCATCTACACAGATAAAGTCTGAGAATGTGGCTCAGTGCCCGTAGCTCAGTGAGTAGGGAGCTGGCCACCTACACTGAGGCTGGCGGGCTGGACCCTGGCTCAGGCCTGCTAAACAAAAATGACAGTTGCAACGAAAAAATAGCCGGGCATTGTGGCAGGCTCCTGTAGTCCCAGCTACTCAGGAGGCTGAGGCAAGAGAATCGCTTAAGTCCAAGAGTTTGAGGTTGTTGTAAGCTGTGATGCCATGGTATTCTATCAAGGGTGACATAGACTCTGTCTCAAAAAAAAAAAAACAAAACAAAAAATGTGAGAATGTGTGTGTATTAAATTTAAAAAAACGTGCGTTGGATTTAGCATTCTTTCTTTCTTTCTTTTTTTGAGACGGAGCCTCAAGCTATCCCCCTGGGTAGAGTGCCATGGCATCACAGCTCATAGCAACCTCCAACTCCTGGGCTCAAGCGAGTCTCCTGCCTCATCCTCCCAAGTAGCTGGGACTACAGGCGCCCGCCACAACGCCTGGCCATTTTTTTTTTTTTTTGGTTGCAGCCATCATTGTTGTTTGGTGGGCCCGGGCTGGGGATTCGAACCCGCCACCTTAGGTGTATGTGGCTGGCGCCTTAGCTGCTTGAGCCACAGGCGCCGAGCTGGATTTAGCATTCTAGGGCATCAGTTTCTAGGCCCTGGTGTCACTTAGGACTTCCTGATGCTCTTCCAGGGCTGATGTGTGCTTGGGATTGGACCTGGAGAGGTGACTCAGATAAAATGAGGCCAACTCCTAGGCCATTTGGTAACCTTGGGAGCCATTCCAGCACCCTTGGAGATACTGCCTGAGGGTTTGGGGCTGGGTGTGGGGGTTGATTCAGCCAGACCTATTATTCAGCTCCAGCAGAGGTACAAGGACTTCCTCCTAACAGGGATGTTCTTAAGATTTTCTGTAACTTTGATGTTGGAATAACCCTGGAAAGCATGAATGAGAAGCCTTTGACCAGCGTATTTATAGCCGAGTTGTTTTGCCCTGGGTAATTTCCTCATGATGGGATTTCCATTCTTCTGTACTGTGGACCAAATTTTTTTTTTTTTTCAGAGACAGAGTCTCACTTTATCGCCCTCAGTAGAGTGCTGTGGCGTCACAGCAACCTCCAGCTCTTGGGCTTAGGCAATTCTTTTGCCTCAGCCTCCCGAGTAGCTGGGACTACAGGTGCCCGCCACAACGCCCAGCTATTTTTTGTTGCAGATTGGCTGGGGTGGGTTCGAACTCACCACCGTCGGTATATGGGGCCTGCACCCTACTCACTGAGCCACAGGTGCCGCCCTCCCTGGACCATTTTCTTCAATATTTGTTTTTAGGATTCCCTGGGACTTTCCAGACCTAAAATGGCACTCATTATTAAGGTATTCAGAGATGCTACTGCTAGTGAATTACCTCACCAGTTATCATTTCTCCCTTCCAGTTCTGTTTCCAATCTCAATCGCAGGTAATTTTACTTTCCTAAAGGAACACTTCCCCTCTACCTGGCACACTTTCTTCTTTTCACTTCTGCCAAAAGCCCCAGATTTTTAAAATCCCAGTTTGAGCTCAAAGTTTATGACATCTGCTGGCCTTCCACGTATAACTTTGTGAACTGAAAGAATTGTCACACAGCGGAGAAAAAAAAGGGTATGTGTTTCCGAAAGGATTATTCAGCTATTTAAACTTAATCTGTGTATGAAAGGCTAAAGTTAATCCCGGGAGAAGGGAGAGCAGTTGCATTTTTCAACCCGTCTTTATCCTTTCAAATCTTTTGCTACTTAAAAGAGTGGCCTTCACCTGGGAACTTGGAGAAATGTGGAATCTCAGGCCCCACCCAAGACCTAATCAATCTCAATCTGCATTTGACAAGATTTCCAAGTGATTTCCTGAGCAGATGGATGTTTGTGCCGGACCCGCTCGGAATCACATTAGCATTATGCAAAAACCAGTTACTTCCAGAGAAGACTTTTGTTTGCATCAGAACTGCTGACTGTGGGGTCCAGGTTTTGTTATTTTAAAATAGGATTAAAATATCTTTTTTAACGCAATACGCGTATAGTTAAGAGGAGAATTTAGGCCGCACAGTGGCTCATGCCTGTAATCCTAGCACTCTGGGAGGCCCTGGTGGATGGATTGCTTGAGCTCAGAGGTTTTAGATCAGCCTGTGTAAGAGTGAGACCTCATCTCTTACTAAAAGTGGAAAAACTAGTTGGGCACTGTGGCAGGTGCCTGTAGTCCCAGTTACTTGGGAGGCTGAGGGAAGAGGATTGCTCAAGCCCAAGAGTTTGAAGTTGCTGTGGGCTATGATGCTACAGCATTCTTCCCAGGATGACAATGAAACTGTCTCCCCCGCCCCCCCCCCAGAAGGATTTAAACATTTCACAGTGGTAGCCACAATGTCACAATGGTAGACATTTTTTGGTTGTTGCTGAGATAGAGTCTCACTGTGTCGCCTTTGGTAGACACAGCAACCTCAAACTCTTGGGCTTAAGCAATTCTCTTGCTTCAGCCTCCCAAGCAGCTTGGACTACAAGTGTCCGCCACAATGCCCGGTTACCAATGAAAATTTAAACCCTCTCATCATAGTCCTCCTCCGTTGCCAGTTTCTCTTCTTGGCTCGCTCCCTTTAACCATTTCCAGAAATTCTTTTTTTTTTTTTGAGACGGAGCCTCAAGCTATCCCCCTGGGTAGAGGGCTATGGCATCACAGCTCACAGCAACCTCCAACTCCTGGGCTCAAGCGAGTCTCCTGCCTCCGCCTCCCAAGTAGCTGGGACCACAGGCGCCCGCCACAACGCCGGGCCATTTTTTGGTTGCAGCCATCATTGTTGTTTGGCGGGTCCAGGCTGGGGATTCGAACCTGCCACCTTAGGTGTATGTGGCTGGCGCCTTAGCCGATTGAGCCACAGGTGCCGAGCCATTTCCAGAAATTCTTACTCTACCCTCACCCACCCAGCTGAGGCTTTATCTTAAATTTTATATTGCAGTCCAAGAAGGGAACTAGAGTAACTATCCAGAAATTCTCATTAGATTCCATTTTAGTTCCCATGTATTTATAAAGAGACCAGAAAGTTGGATGTCAGCATGTTAGTGGCATTTAGTAGGGAGCCCCAAACAAAACCCAGCAACATCAGTCTTTATTATTAGCAAGTTTTAATTGTTTCAAACCCTCTACTGAATTCAGAAACAGGGCAACCTACTTAATGACTCGCTTGTTCTTGTCATTTGCTGTTTTTCTTTTGCTAAATTAGATTCTGACAGGGTATGTGTGGCCACCTATAGACTGTCACTTTTTTTGATCGGATAAGGGCAGGGTTTTGGACAGACCCCCATGTGCTATCCTACATTTTTATTTTTATTTTTGGAAGTATAGCTTATTAAGTTTCCTTAATTTGTGAGGATAAAATAAGCTCCAGTTGTGGGACATACTTGGGGGAAACTTTGTGTAAGATTCATCTTTGAAGTGATAGTGATACCGGAATTTAGCTCTTCAGTAGGTCCTTGGTCTCTGGGATTCAAAGAATGAACCCTTGGACCACAGATCAGTGGTAAGATAGGGTTTTTATTAGACGTTAGAAAGGAATACAGAAGTAAAAAGCACTAGAGCTTCTGGAAGGGGGAAAGAGCTAAACTAACTGGGGAGTCTCTATGTGGGTTCTTTTATCTAGGGCAGTGGTTCTCAGCCTTCCTAATGCTGCAGTGTATTTTCATTGTTAAAAAGAGGTTGTGACCCACAGGTTGAGAACCACTGATCTAGGGGTCCTAGGTCTTGAGAATTACACTTGGCTAGGACTGGGCAAATAGAAACAAGTTTTCATCGTTAATGAGTGTTATTGACAAAAGAATGAATTCAGTCCCTCCAGCTCAGGGCAAAAGGTCAGGTTCCCTTCATGAACTTGCTCAAGCTTAGGGAAACTGGGGTCCCCTGTCCAGCCTTGAATGGGGGGGAGGGGCTGAATTATGTATCAATAGTTACTAGCAGTTCTTGCCTTTAAAAAACAACTTACTCGAGCCTGGTTAGTACTTGGATGGGAGACTGCCTGGGAACTGTAGGCTTATTAAAACAACAATAACAACTTAGGCTCAGTGCCTGTAGCTCGGCAGCAAGGGTGCCAACCACATACCCTAGGACTGATGGGTTCGAACCCAGCCTGGGCCTGCCAAACAACAATGACAACTACAACCAAAAAATAGTTGGGCGTTGTGGTGGGTGCCTGTAGTCCCAGCTACTTGGGAGGCTGAGATAAGAGAATCGCTTAAGCCCAAGAGTTTGAGTTTGCTGTGAGCTGTGACACTATAGCACTTGTGAGACTGTCTCAAAAACAACAGCAACAACAACAATTTAGCTGGTTGTGTTGGCTCACGCCTGTAATCCTAGCACTCTGGGAGGCGGTGGATTGCTTGAGCTTAGGATTTCGAGACCAGCCTGAGCAAGACCGAGACCTAGTCTCTAGAAATAGCTGGGCATTGTGGCCAGTGCCTGTAGTCCCAGCTACTTAGGAGGCTAAGGCAAAAGGATCACTTGAACCTGAGAGTTTGAGGTTGCTGTGAGCTATGATGCCATGGCACTCTACCAAGGTTGACAAAATGAGACTCTGTCTCAAAAAGAATAAAAAAAAAACACCTTTTTTTGAGGTATAATTTGGTCTTAAAATTCTCTGGTTTTAAATATACAGTTATTTTAGGAAATTGACCAAGTTGTACATTCATCACGACAATCTACTTTTAGAAGATTTCTGTCATCTCTAAAAAATCCTATGGTCTTGTCCTTTGCTGGACTCAGATGACTGTAATCTCTTTTCTGTCTCCATAAATTTGCTTTTCTGTATATTCATATACAGTCTGTGGTCTTTTATGACTGGGGTCTTAGAAGGAGTGTCATATGTCTGAGGTTCATCCAGACTGTGGCATGTATCAGCACTTCATTTTAAAATTATATTTTGTCTTGGGTTGCCTAACCATTCTTTTTTATTGCAAATAATACTCTGTTATTTAATTCCATGTAACATATTTTGTTTGTGCATTAACCAGTTGATGAGCATTTGAGTTCTTTCCACTTTTTGGCTGTTTTGAATAATACGGTTGAGGTATCTTTATGCAAGTTGCAAGTTTTTGTGTGGATAGGTTTTCCTTTCTCTTGGGTAGATACCTAGGAGTGGATTTGCTGGATTATGTGATAGAATTATGTTTAATTGTTTTTCCTCATTTATTCATTTACTTTTAAATTTCCGATTAATGTGGGGATATAAATCATTAGATTATATAATTTACGGATGAAGGGTTAAAGTCAGAGTTCTACCTCATACCCAGGGAGTGTGCCATTCATCTATGCATTGTACCCACTGGGTGGAAGGCGGTGAACTCCCTCCCCCCACGTATAATGTCTTAAAAGAATTGGTATTTGTATTTTATTGTGGTAAAATACACATAAAATTTATGATTTTAACCTTTTTTTTTTTTTTTTTTTTGAAACAGAGCCTCAGTATGTCACCCTTGGTAGAATGCTGTGGCGTCATAGCTCACAGCAACCTCCAACTCTTGGGCTTAAGTAATTCCCTTGCCCAGCCTCCCAAGTAGCTGGGACTATGGGAGCCTACCACAACCCTTGGCTGTTTTGTTGTTGTAGTTGTCATTGTTGTTTGGCAGGCCAGGGCTGGGTTCGAACCCACCAGCCCAGGTGTATGTGGCTGGTGCCCTAACCGCTGAGCTACAGGTGCTGATCAGATTTTAACCATTTTTAAGTGTTTAGTTTGGTAGCATTATGAAATTCACATTGTGGGGCAGTGCCTATGGCTCAAAGGAGTAGGGTGCCCACCCCATATGCCAGAGGTGGTGGGTTCAAACCCAGCCCTGGCCAAAAACTGCAAAAAAAAGAAAAAGAAATTCATATTGGGGCTCGGTACCTGTAGCACAGTGGTTACAGTGCCAGCCACGTACACCAAAGTCGTGGGTTCAAAACCAGCCTGGGCCAGCTAACCAACAATGACAGCTGCAACAAAAAATAGCCAGGTGTTGTGGCAGGCATCTGTAGTTCTAGCACTTGGGAGGCTGAGGCAAGAGAATTGCTTGAGCCCAAGAGTTTGAGGTTGCTGTGAGCTATGGCACTATGGTACTCTACCGAGGGCAGAATAGTGAGACTTTGTCTCAAAAAAAAAAAGAAAGTCACATTGGGCTTGGTGCCTGGAGCTCAGCAGCTAGGTCACCAGCCACATACACGGGAGTTGACGGGTTCTAAACTGGCCTGGGGCAGCTAACCAAAATGACAGCTACAACCAAAAAAGAGCTGGGTGTTGTGGCGGGTGCCTGTAGTCCCAGCTACTTGAGAGACTGAGGCAAGGCAATTGCTTAAGCCCAAGAGTTTAAGGTTGCTGTGAGCTGTGATGCCACTGCATTGGACGGAGGGTGACATATTGAGACTCTATCTCAAAAAAAAAAAAAAAATTCACATTTTTGTATAATCATCACCAAAATCTATCCACAAAACTATTTTCATCTTGAAAAACTGAAACTGTATTCACTAAACAATAACTCCCTTTCATCTCCCTCCAACCCCCATCAACTGCCATGCTACTTTCTATGTCTATGAATTTGGCTACTGTAGGCATCTCATGTAGGTGAAGCCCACAGTATTTGTCCTTTTGTTACTGGTTTATTTTTACTGGCATAACATCCTCAAATCTCATTCAAGTTTTGGCCTGTGTCAGAACGGCCTTTCTTTTTGTAAGATTGAATAATATTCCATTGTATGTATATGCCATATTTTATTTATTTATTCATCAAGAGATACTTGGGTTGGTTCCATTTTGTTTTGTCAAGCTGCGGGGGCGATCTTGCTGTGTTGCCCAGGATGGTCTTGAACTCTTGGCATCAAGGGATTCTCTTAACTACTTACTCCACAGGGCCTCTTTCCGCCTTTTGGCTAAATAATGCCGCTGGAACACGAATGTACAAATATCTCTTTGACTTTCTGCTTTCAGTTCTTTTGGGTATATACCCAGACGTGGAATTGCTGGATCACATGGTAATTCCATTTTTAATATTTTGAGGAATTGCCGTACTGTCTTTTTTTTTTTTTGAGACGGAGCCTCAAGCTATCCCCCTGGGTAGAGTGCTATGGCATCACGGCTCATAGCAACCTCCAACTCCTGGGCTCAAGTGAGTCTCCTGCCTCAGCCTCCCAAGTAGCTGGGACCACAGGCGCCCGCCACAACACCTGGCCATTTTTTGGTTGCAGCCATCATTGTTGTTTGGCGGGCCAGGCTGGATTCGAA
>CAUYQV010012397.1:0-45314 GCA_963574575.1 Galagoides demidoff
ATGAATTAGCAATTATGAATTGGGCTGCAATAAAAATTCTGGCACAAATATCTTTGCTGTAATGTGATTTTTGGTCTTCTCGATACATACCTAGTAGAGGAATTGTAGGATCGAATGGCAGGTCTATTTTTAGATCTCTAATTGTTCTCCAAACATCTTTCCAAAAGGAATGTATTAGTTTGCTTTCCCACCAGCAGTGTAGAAGTGTTCCCTTTTCTCCACATCCACGCGAACATCTCTGGTTTTGGGATTTTGTGATGTGGGCTAATCTTACTGGAGTTAGATGATATCTCAAAGTAGTTTTGATTTGCATTTCTCTGATGATTAAGGATGATGAGCATTTTTTTATGTGTCTGTAGGCCATGCACCTGTCTTCTTCAGAGAAGTTTCTCTCCAAGTCCCTTGTCCACACTGACATGGAATCACTTGTTCTTTTCTTGCTAATATGTTTGAGTTCTCTGTGGATTCTGGTTATTAACCCTTTGTTGGAGACATAACCTGCAAATATCTTCTCCCATTCTGAGGGCTGTCTACTTGCTATACTTACTGTGTTCTTGGCAGTGCAGAAGCTTTTTAGTTTGATTAGGTCCCAGCAGTATATTTTGGATATTGCTTCAATTGCCTGGGAGGTCCTCCTCATAAAATATTCACCCAGGCCAATTTCTTCAAGAGATTTCCCTGCACTTTCTTTGAGTACATTTATAGTTTCATGCCTTAAGTTTAAATCTTTAATCCAGTGAGAGTCTATCTTAGTTAATGGTGAGAGGTGTGGGTCCGGTTTCAGTCTTCTGCAGGTCACCAGCCAGTTCACCCAGCACCGTTTGTTAAATGGGGAATCTTTTCCCCACTGAATGTTTTTAATTGGCTTGTCAAAGATCAAATAATGGTAAGTATCTGGGTTCATCTCTTGGTTCTCTATTCTGTTCCATACATCTACCTCTCTATTTTTGTGCCAATACCATGCTGTTTTGATCACTATCAATTTATAGTATAGTCTGAGGTCTGGTAGCATAATTCCTCCTGCTTTGTTTTTATTTCTGAGTAATGTCTTAGCTATTCAAGGATTTTTTTTTTATTCCATATAAAACAAGTATTATTTTTTTGAGATCTTTAAAGTATGACAGTGGACCTTTAATAGGGATTGCATTAAAATTATATATTGCTTTGGGTAATATGGACATTTTAACAATGTTGATTCTTCCCAGCCATGAACATGGTATGTTTTTCACTTATTAACATCTTCAGCTATTTCTTTTCTTAGAGTTTCACAGTTCTCTTTATAGAGATCTTTCATATCCTTTGTTAGGTAAACTCCCAAATATTTCATGTTCTTTGGCATTACTGTGAACAGAATAGAGTTCTTGACTATTTTTTTCAGCTTGACTATTGTTGGTATATATAAAGGCTACAGATTGATGAGTGTTGATTTTGTAACCTGAGGTGCTGCTGTGTTCCTTGATCACTTCTAAGAGTTTAATGGTAGAATCCCTGGTATCATCCAGATATACAATCATATCATCTGTGAAGAGTGAAAGTCTGATCTCTTCTGACTCTATATGGATACCCTTGATTGCCTTTTCTTCCCTAATTGTGATGGCTAAAACTTCCATTACAATGTTAAAGAGCAGTGGAGACAATGGACAACCTTGCCTGGTTCCTGATCTGAGTGGAAATTATTTCAATTTAACTCCATTCAGTATGATATTGGCTGTGGGTTTGCTGTAGATGACCTCTATCAGCTTAATAAATATCCCTTTTATACCAATTTTCTTAAGTGTTCTGATCATGAAGTGATGCTGGATATTATCAAAAGCTTTTTCTGCATCAATTGAGAGGATCATATGGTCTCTGTTTTTTAATTTGTTTATGTGCTGGATTATATTTATAGATTTATGTATATTGAACCAGCCTTGAGACCCTAAAATAAAATCCACTTGGTCATGGTGTATAATTTGTTTGATGTGTTGCTGGATTCTGTTTGTTAGGATCTTGTTGAATATTTTTGTGTCAATATTCATTAGTGATATTGGTCCATAATTTTCTTTTCTTGTTGGGTCTTTTCCTGGTTTGGGAATCAAGTTGATGTTTGCTTCATAGAATGTGTTGTGTAGTATTCCTTCTTTTTCTATATTTTGGAAAAGGTTGAGTAATATAGTTACTAGTTGCTCTTTAAAGGTTTGGTAGAAATCTGATGTGAAGCCATTTGGTCCTGGGCTTTTCTTTTTAGGGAGATTTTGTATAGTTGATACTATTTCAGACCTTGATATAGGCCTATTCAACATATCCCCTTGATATAGGCCTATTCAACATTTCCCCTTGATTATTGCAAGCTGGCATGCTTCCAAGTATTGGGCAATTTCCTTCAGATTTTTACATTTATGAGAATGAAGTTTCTTATAATATTCATTAATAAGTTTTTGAATTTCTGAATTTTATCATTACCATATCTGATTGGTGAAATTAGAGATTTTACTCTTGTTTTCCTGCTTAGGTTAGCTAAAGATTTATCTGTTTTATTGGCCTTTTCAAAAAAACAACTTTTTAATTTATTGATCTGTTGTATAATTCTTTTGTTTTCAATTTCATTTAATTCTGCTCTAATTTTGGTTATTTCTTTTCTTCTGCTGGGTTTGGGATTGGAATGTTCTTCCTTTTCCACTTGCTTGAGATGTCCCTGTAAGTTGTTCACTTCCTCTCTTTCCATTCTCTTGAGGAAGGCTTGCAGTGCTATAAATTTCCTTCTTAGGACTGCCTTTGCAATATCCCAGAGGTTCTGATAATTCATGTCTTCATTATTGTTTTGTTCCAAAAATTTGGTAATTTCCTTCTTAATCTCGTCTCTGACCCAGCAAAAGGTTATTTAGCTTCCATGCTTTTGTATGAGCATGGAGATGACTGTTGTTACTGAGTTCAACTTTTATTCCATGATGGTCCAAGAAGATGCAAGGAATAATTTCTATTCTTTTAAATTTGCTGAGTTTAGACTTGAGATCTAAGATGTGATCAATTTTGGAGTATGTTCTGTGGGCTGATGAGAAGAATGTGTATTCAGTTTTGTTAGGATGAAATGTTCTGTAGATGTCTGTTAAATCCAAATGTTGAATGGTTAAGTATAAATTGAAAATTTCTTTGCTTAGCTTCTTATTGGAGGATCTATCCAACACTACCAAAGGAGTATTAAAATCTTCAATAGTTATGGTGCTGGAGGAAATCAAGTTGCTCATGTCTGTTAGAGTCTCTCTTATAAATTGAGGCACATTCTGGTTGGGTGCATAAATATTAATAATTGAAATCTCATCATATTGAGTATTGCCCTTAACAAATATGAAGTGACTATCTGTATCTTTCCTTACTTTTGTTGGTTTAAAGCCTGTTGTATCTGCATATAAAATTTCAACACCTGCTTTTTTCTGATTTCTATTTGCCTAGAATAGATGACCATCCCTTCACCCTGAGTCTATATTTATCTTTTAAGGTAAGATGAAATTCTTGTATGCAGCAGATATCTAGTCTGAGTTTTTATATCCAGTCAGCCAACCTGTGTCTCTTTACAGGACAATTTAAGTCATTCACATTAATTGAGAATATTGATAAGTCTGGTAGAATTTTGGGTATCAAGTTTTTCAAAAGTCCAGTAGACATTTTTAATCCTTTCACCACTGTGGAACTTGGAATTTGATCAAAAGTTTCTGTGTGAGTTTACTTTTGTGGTGGAAGATTGTGCTGGTCATTATGGAAGATAGGTGTGAGAATATTCTGGAGAACTGGTTTAGTTATGGCAAATTTCTTCAACATGTGAATGTCATTAAAGTATTTAATTTCTCCATTATAAAAGAAACTCAGTTTAGCTGGATACAGAATGCTGGGTTGAAAGTTATTTTGTTTTAGGAGATTAAAAGTCAATGACCACCCTACTCTAGCTTGAAAGGTTTCAGCAGTGAGATCTGCAGTCATTCTAATATTCTTCCCCTTGTAGGTTATGGTTTTCTTATGTCTGGCTGCTTTCAGAATTTTCTCCTTTATATTAACTTTAGTGAAGTTAATTATGATGTGTCTGGGGGTTGTCTTATTTGTCTTGAGCCATGCTGGGGTTCTGAAACTGTCTGCTGTCTGCATTTCAGAATCTCTTGGCATGTCTGGAAAGTTCTCCTTCATAATCTCATGAGAAAGGGCCTCTGTGCTTTGCAAAGCCACTTCATCACCTTCAGGGATTACTATAAGGCAAATATTAGTTTTCTTCAACTTATCCCAAAGCTCTCTGAGAGAATGATCTGTTTTTGCTCTCCATTTCTCTTCCTTTTTGAGCACTTGAGAGCATTTAAAAGCTTTGTCTTCAGTATCAGAAAGCCTTTCTTCTGCTTGCTTCATTCTGTTACTGAGGGATTCTATTGTATTTCTCAGATCTTTGAGGGCTGCAAATTTTTGTGTCAGTGTGTCAAAATCCTTGGTGATTTTGTCTTTGAATTCATTGAATTCTTGAGACAACTTTTGAATTGCTCCTTGAATTTCTAATTCCAACTTTACCTCCATTATATTACTCCTATTTGCAATCTAAACTCTGAATTTGATTTCAGATATCTCAGCCATTTGTCTATGAATAGGATCTTCAGTTGTGTCCTCCATATTGTTCCCTGGGGGAGTTGATCTACTCTGGTTATTCATGTTACTGGAGTTTTTCTGCTGATTCTGCCCCATGATTATTTTATACCGTTTGGCTAGGTGAGCAGATAAGGTGAAGTTGGGTTGGGAGGCTCCTGGAGTAGTGATTAACCAGCCCTTTACCCAAGAGCTGTGACTGGTGTCTGTACCTTTTACCCTAGAGCTTTGCAAAGGATCCATACAGTACTATGGCCTGAGACACTGGGGTCTTACTCAGTGTGGTGGGGCTAAGTAGCTTTGTCTTATTTTCAGCTAGTCTCTGTCCTACCCTAGTGAATTAGTTACTCTGGGTTGAAGTCTCAGCTGTGGAGAAATACCAGCAATTAAGTCACCCTGCCCCCCATGGGCAACAATTAGAAAAGGAAAATCAAACCTTCCCACACCCACAAACCCAGGATACCATTTTGGATAGTACTTGGTGATTGGTCCAGTCTAAGAGATCCAAATCAGCTGTCCTAGTCAACACCTGGTCTCAAGTGAGGGAATTCAAAAGGTCTCTGGCAACTAGATAGCAGAGGTCTGTTGGCAGCTCAAGTATGACTTATTTTGGTGCTCTGTGGAGTCAGAAGGACCCCCCAGCAAATGAATTAGTCTTGGAAGGTTAATGCCTCCTTCCCCACCTTGCACCTCTGTCAACCCAGTCACTGGTAATCCCTCAGGCTTATGACCCAGTTCCCTCCAATGAGCAGATGCTCCAGGGGTTTGAGCCTGCCTGAGTCACAGAGAGATCTTATATTTCCCAGCCTAGCCTCTGCACTCTGCCACCATCCAGCAGGGAAGCTTAGGCCCAACAATCTCAGGCAGTTCACTCAGTTCCAGTCTTGCCCCTGATTGATGTTGCTGACACTTATATTTGCATAGAATTTGTGATTCTGTCCTGGCTATATTCCCCTGTGGACCAGGCACTGTTTGAGTTCACAGAAATTGCGACTCAGCCCTGCTTTGTGCTGCTGCCCAGAACTTGTGTTTCTGTTTCCCCTGCAGTCTGTGTTGGGGGTGGCCCGTTAGAGCTTATACTCAGCTTTTGGTTTCCCACCTGCCTTTGCCTCAGCTATGATCCCCTGAGGGCAGAGTGTTTCTTAGGCTCACTAAGCAGTCCTCTGGCACAGCTCTGCCCTGGGAGTATGCAGTCTCTGTGCTGGCATCTTCAATTCTCCATCCTGCTTCCTTTTGCCCAGGCTGGTACTGCCTCAGGTATACCCTTTGCTCATGGGGTCTGTCCCAGATATATTCCACCAGTGTCTGCCACTAGAGAAGATGCCTGGCTTTCTCTGGTTGCCTAGAGAAATGGGGAGTGTCCAAAATATCCCCAAGGGTGTGAGCCCTATTGTTCCTGCTGCTGCTGCTTCTGCTCTGTGGTAGGGGTACCACCTTTCCCTTTCCTGTATGGTTCCTTCTGTCCACCGTTTTCTCCTTACACCTGTGCTACAGAATTAGCATAGGCCTGCAATAGCCCATGCCTTGTCCACACCTCTCGAGAAAATGCTCAAGAATCTGGACTCCATGGGTGACAGGCTTCCAGACCTTGGGGTCATTTGCTCTTTTGATGCTGTTTCATAAATTCCTTAAACTTTCTTTATTCCTTTAAATCTTCATTTTTTCCTCCTATGACTATATATTTTAAAATAAACTGTTTCTGAGTCCACAGATTCTTCTGTTTGATCAGTTCTGCTGTTGGTGCTTTTCAGTACATTTCTTACTTCGTTAATTGTAATGTTGAATTGCAGCTTTTTTTTTTTTTTGACAGAGTCTCACTTCGTCACCCTTGGTAAAGTGTCATGGTGTGCTAGCTCACAACAACCTCAAACTCTTGGGCTTAAGCAATTCTCTTGCCTCAGCCTCCCAAGTAGCTGGGACTACAGGTTCCTATCACAATGCCTGGCTATTTTTAGAGACAAGGTCTTGCTCTGGGCTCAGGCTGGTCTCGAACTATGAGCTCAAGCAATCCACGCTTAAAAAAAATTTCCTTTTGTAAGTATTACTTTACGTAGGAATATTTCATTCTAGCATTTCCTTTCCAAAGTGTAGGTCTTATTTCCCTAATTAAGCTGAAAAGATCTTATGTATAGGAAGTCTTTTAATTCCCTCTTGCCACTTAGACCCGTGTCTAGAGGATGTGCAATACTTCATTTTATTGCTAAATGGAAATGGAGAAGAGTAGGAGGAAAAATATCGTGCCTTGGACTATTTAACCAGCTTAACAAATTACCATTATTTTTATAGGATTTTCACCAGGAAGAATATACTTGGATGATTCCCATAGGAGCTGAAGCAAGTAGTGGTCTTCAACTCTACAACTTAGGATTGTTTCAACATTGAGGGCAAAATTATTAATAACAATTACTATTGTAATAACCTAGCTCATAACAAGAGCACTTACATAATACTGATGCTTAGGAACTTTGTGTGGAATGAACGGATACCTATGTTTAGTTTATTTATATCAGCTGAGAGTGAAGGGAAGTCAGCAGGGGGCTTTAGGGAAAGCTTTTCTTTATGTATTAAAAAGATAGAGCTCAGTGAAATTGCTTTCCCTGAATAGTTTGTGGTACTGGGTGATGCAGTCCTGCCTGGAGCTGGAGCAGCTGGACTGTTTCCAGAAGGCTGCAGTAGCGTAAAGACTGCAAGCTAGTAACCTGAACATGGCTGAGCATGAGGGTGTGAACCAGGTCCTCTGTGACTTTACTGTGCTGCTTGCTGTCTCTGGGCTTCTGTGCTCTAGGCTTCTCTTTAAATTATTTGAACCAGTGTTTGTCAGATCCTCCATAATTTTCAGAAAAAGAATTTCTTACTGAAATGATCAACCAGTACCCAAAATATAGCTCTTATTAATCTTTAAAAAATTTTTTCTCTCTCTATATACATGTGTTTATTTGGTTTCCACTTTTTGCCTTCACAGCCACCTTTAAAGTACTGCCTTTGAGAAGTTATGTACTGACACCAGTGCCTAGTCCATCCTTCAAAGCAATTTTTGAGCTCTTTTTCTGAAATGGCCAGTGGAGCTGTCTTCTTATTACTCTTGAAGTCCTGAATGTCATCAAAATGTCTTCTTTTTAATGTTTTCTTTATTTTGGGGTAAAGAAAAAAGTCATTGGGGCCCATATCAGGTGATCAGGGAGGGGGTTCCTAAATAAACTCCCTCAAGACAGTGCTATGTGAAGTGGTACTTTGTTGTGAGGCAAGAGCCATGAGTTGTTGGTCAAAATTTTTAGTTAAGATTTTCCTAAATATTTTTCTATAGATATTTACTTGGTCTGCTATGCTTCTCACGATTAGTCAACAATCTTGATACACAATTTGACAAGTTTTTGTGATGTTTTTAGCAGTTCTGTTTATTACTGGCCACACTGACTTCTCTTCAGCAGTGATTATTTCCCTCCCCTCAGAAAAACATTTGATTCATTAGTATACTGCTGTTTTCTTCATGCCATTATCCCCATAAACTTGAACTGACAGGTCCCTGATTTCACTTCCACTCTTGCCAAGTTTAACATGATATTTAGTGTTTGTTTTTTCCTCTAATGTAAATCTTGCCATTCTTGTGATGGCAACACAAAACTACTCAACAACAATAAAGAACACCACTCAGCAAGATGCTGCCACACATTGATATAAGCGCAACTCTGAGAGACTCTCTTATGAAAGCTCTACATGGTAATCAGAAAGGACTGGAACAATATTTATGTATAAAATGTAAACTGAATCAAAATGAAATAAACACAATCAAACAGATATATAACACTAATTGCAATGAGGATTATTTAAGTAGAAAATTTTTTTTCCAATAATATTCAGATAATTTTCTAGTGTTAAAAAAATCAGAGAATATAATATTTATATCTGGAGTTATATCCAAAGTAATAGCATAAAGAAAACAGAATGAGCTGGCAGTAAATTGGAGGATCTTATAGATAAAATGGATCTAAAAACTCAAAACATTATAGACTTGAAAACTGTATTAGAATAAGTAAAAAGAACATAAACATACTTGAAGACAGAATGAGAAGAATAGCGAATAGATTTGTTGAAATGATCCAAAATGAAATGTAAAGAATAAGGATATAAATATGATTACAGGGAATCCAACTAAGGCATAAAATTCTACAGTAGAATTTTAATTCAGTGTTATTTAATTTAAACTTCTAATTTTAGGTTTGGTATACTGGGTGATGTATTGGTTACCTTGTGTTGCATGACAAACTACCCTGAACTTAAGTGACGTAAGTAATATTTACTATCTAATAGTATCTGTGGATCAGGAATCTAGGTGCAGTATTGTAAGTTCTTTGGCTCAAGGTCTCTCAAAAGCCATAATCAAGGTGTTAATAAGGGACTACAGTCATCTCCAGGCTCAAATGGGATGGGATCTACTCCCAAGTTCACTCACCTGATGCATAGTAGGATTGAGTTTCTCATAAGCTATTGGATTAAAAGTCTCAGTTCCTAGTTGGCTATGGGTGGAGGTACCCTAAGTTTTCTTGACATGTGATTTCTCTATAGATTATTCACAGCATGGCAACTTGCTTCATCAGTGAGGAAGAGCACGCACATGTGCAAGACACAGAGAGAAAGAATGTGTCACAATCTTTTGCATCCTAATCTTGGAAATGATATTTCATCACTTTTGTTGTGCTATATTTATTATAAACAAGTCACTAGGTCCAGCACACACTGAGTGAGAGGATTATATAAGGGCATAAATATCAAGGAATAATTAAAAGCCATTTTTATAGTACTTGCCAAAGGTGGTATACTTGGTCATCACTTCTTGAGTATGGGTGATAGAGTATACTTCTTGAATATGGAGTATGGGTGATGATGAACGGTCTGGCTGTCTGGACAGAAGCTGGGAAGGAAGGGGAGTGGAAAACCAAGCATACAAAAATCTGTGGATAGACACATGGGAGTGGGTAGGAAGTGTGAAAAATGTTCTATCACATGTTAATGTCTACCAATAAACATTCTCTATAGAAGAGACAATAAAAGCTAAAAGCTAACTAGTCAAAATGATTTGTCCAGCTGATGTTAGCCAACTCAGTGAACACAGTAGCTATGATTGCCACAATGGAGACTGTGTGTAGGTCCAAGAGCACATACTGTCCAATAGACTGCTAATTACCAAGGCTGACCTACTATCACCACCAGTATCCAAACTGATAGCAACAGAGACCAACAATGAGCCTCTAACATGTTATTTTTTGAGGAGACAATCCAAACACTTAATGGCAAGCCAACTTTATCAGGTCTGTTCTACTCTGGCAGACCCAGAGAATTGTCCTAATGAAAACAAACCCATATGCCAAGTTATTGCCTTTAGGCCCTCCACCAGTGCTGCTATGGAAAGGCTTACAAGGGATTCACCAGTGGAGGAGCCCATGTAATATTTCATCAGATCAAAAGCCTGTTGAATATCAAATGAGGTATAAAAGTGGGCTCATGATCATGAGATCCATTGGCTTTATTTTATAATAGAGCATCCAGAAGGTGCAGTAAATCCTGATAGAGTAGGAAAGGTCTACTGAAGGCATAGCTGAAGTTCATCTCAGAGGCAATACTTTAAGAAGATGGGGAATCATCTTCCAGAATACCTTGTACTTCCTGAGTCAAAGACTTTTTATAGTTTTATGTCTGCCAAAGAAAAAACATACTTGGGTTCAGGAATGAAGAAGTAGAAAGAGAAGCCCTTTTTTCTTTTTGGTAGAGTTTTCCATGTGTCACCTTCACAACAGATATTTATTATCTCATAATACTCAAGGCTAGAAGTACAAGATTAAGGTACTGGCAAGTTTGGTTTCCTCTGAATCCTCTCACTTTGACTTCCAGATGGCTGCTTTCTTGCTATGTCCTCACAGTCTTTCCTCTATGAGACCATGCATCTCTCTGTGCCCAAATTTCCACTTCTTATAAAGTCATCAGTCAAACTGGATTAAGGCCTTTTTTTTTTTTTTTTGCAGTTTTTGGCCGGGGCTGGGTTTGAACCCACCACCTCTGGCATATGGGGCCAGTGCCCTACTCCTTTGAGCCACAGGCACCACCCTGAATTAAGGCCATCTTAATGATGATATTTTAATTTAATCACTTCTTTAGTGACCCTATTTCCCAATACAGTTACATTCTGAGGTATTAAATGTTAGACTAGAACATATAAATTTTGTAGGGACACAGATCATCCTGTGACACACAGTAAAATTGACTTACTGAGTTAAAGAATTACACTCAATAAATATATGTTGGGTGACAAATACAATGGTGTGTGTCTCTGTGTGTGTGTGTGTGAGAGAGAGAGAGAGAGAGAGAGGGAGAGGGTTTCTGTCCTTCTGTGTGAAAGATAGACATAATAAAGATTTATTTCATTTAAAGCTTCATAGCACCTTGTTTATATATTTTTGTCTCATTTCCCACTTCTCAGAATGATACAAAATTTGAAAACTTTTGATGAAAAAATGATGAAATTTTTTTCATGATACAAAATTTGTCTTCTACAGTTCAATATTAAGAGTGCAAATTTTTGAGGCAAGACACCACGTGGTTAATTTTTTTCCTCATAGTATTGACCTAATACAGAGGAGGCTTTCAATAAATGTTTACTGGATTGAATTGATAGATTTAGACCTTATTTAAGCTTTGTGTTATAATTATTGCTAAAATATACCTGGAGATTATGGAGTAGAATAGCATACATTGCAAATGTAAAAACGTATATAAAAACCATTTTTGCTAAAAATCTTCAGTCAGGCTCTGTCTTTTTCTCCTTCTTTGAATAATAACTACTGTAGTCCCTTCTTACTCAAGGCTTTGCTTTCCACAATTTTAGTTACCTATAATCAACTGCAGTCTGAAAATATTAAAGAAAAATTCCAGAAATAAATAACTCATAAGTTTGAAATTGCACATCATTCTGAGTGGGGTGATAAAATCTTTTACCACCCTATTCTGGCTTGCCTAGGACATGAATCCTCCCTTTGTTCCAAGTATCCATGCTATACATGCTCCCCAACCTTCAGTCACTTAGTAACTATCTTGGTGATCAGATTCACTGTCACAAAAATAGTATACCAGTGCTCGTGTTCAAAAACCCTTATGTTAATAATGGCCCCAAAGAGCAAAGATGCTGGCAATTTGGATATGCTAAACAGAAGTTATAAGGTACTTTTTAAAAGTGAGAATGTTTTCCACCTAATAAGGAAAGAAAACAAATTGTATGCTGAGGTTGTTAAGATCTGCGGTAAGAATTATGCTTCAACCTATGATATTGTGAAGAAGAAAAAAGAAATTCATGCTGTACTTCAGTTTTGTTGTTATACCTCAAACTGTGAAAGTTATGGCCATGGTGATGATAAGTGATTAGTTACAATGGAAAAGTCATTAATTTTTTGGATAGAAGCCATGAATAGAAAGAAATATGTTCTGATTGATGGCAATCAGGTGTGGAAATACCTGTAGCTTCACACATCCACTGGTGTCCTGGAACTTGTGTCTGTGTTACTCTCTAGTTAGAAACATTCAAATATGAGGGTAACATGCTTATCATTTAATCAAACCTATGAGGAGTGGATATGTTATTTGGTAGATTAATTATAATCAGACAAAGATAGCTTATTATTATTATACTGGCATATGAAGGGTTATGGAAATATCTTGTCTTACAGAAGCATAGAATAGTCAATGGATTAGATTTGTTAGCTAAAGCACTATTTCATTTGTATCGTCATTGATTTAGCCTCTTTCCTGGGTAATGATTTATTCTCTTTTTTGATGGGACTTGTCTACCTTAGAAAATACAAAGTATTTAGTCTCAAACCTGAGATTAATTCAGAGGAAACTTCAACTTGTTTAATTTTATTTACTTTTTTTTTTTAAATAAAATGAAGATTATAACAGTAGTATTCTGTATGAGTGGCTATATATTAATGAATAAGAAAGACAAAGTAATGTTATAAGAGAACATTATTAGAATGATGCTATGTGACACTTGGATTTAGTTAATGTTTTAAAACCTAAATGAGAAGACTTCTTACTTTTTTTTTTTTACTGTAATGTTTTCAGTTTCTGTTTCTTATTCTGTTTTGTCTGTTACTTCATGATCCCTCCCCCCTTTTAGCTAGTGAGTCAATTTTCCTGATCTTTATAAGTTATGTAAACAGCAATAGTTTGGGACTTGGAAATAGCTGCGAAGACTATAATGACTATAAAAGTATAGCATAGTATTCAGGAAGTATAGAATTTTGAAAATGTAACAGTTTACTGGTTTGTGGTGGAAAGTTGCTATGACTCCAGGTATTTATACAGGGATGATTGAATCTCCTAAATATAATGGGGTTGTTCAATTTATATTTAGCATTTCTCTTCTTCATGATAGGGATTTTAAAAGATTGTTACTCATCCACCCTATTTAAAAATAAGATAATAGTACTTTATGTTCTAAAATGCCTTCCGGAAAAGGAATCTCTCCAGGTAGAGGAAGTATTTGACTGTAAATAGTAGATGTATTCATCCTCAGCCAAGTATGTGGATTTTGGCTAAAATGCATCCTTTTGTCTTTAAAAGTTGCATTATGGTAGATCCCTGATGTGTGACTTCTAGCATAGTGATTTACAAATGTTTAGGGAAAAAAATCCCACTTGAATCAATATCTATGGGATAAATTTCCAGTGTAAAATAAATATCTTAGTGTAAACTTTAAAATTACACTTACGTAGGATAAAATAAAACTGAAAATTCTTACATGATGATTCCTCTAAGCATATTCTGGTAGAGTAAACCTTTCTTGTTTTGAAGATTAGACAGTATAGTTGATTTTAGAAGGTGCCAAGAGAATTGAGTTCCTAAGTTTGGGATCAGGTAGGCCAGGTAGCTTCCTAATATTCCAGAATTACATTTTTACAAGTGCTTATCATTGCCTTTGGCAGGTAAGACATAGTAGGGACAGATTAGAAAAATCCTTCTCATTCTCAGAAAGCTCAATATAACATATTGGGAAAAAGTTACAGATAGCTGTACATAAAATGTATTTTTCAGTATGCGAATTATTACATTTTCCATTAGAAGTTCAAACCACTACTTGAAGCATTTTTAAGGCTCTTTCACATCCTTCAGTCTATGTCAGAACAAGCCAGACTTAAGGTGAAATTAAGCTCTATGTAACTTGATTAATTTATTTTATGTTGCTAAAATTATTTTACATATGGACTTAGGTGATGTTAATTATGTAAGTTGTAGAACTTAATTAAATGTGTAAATTGTATAAAATGTATACATTGATAAAATTGATAAGTTAATGTGAATATAACCTCCATAAACTCAGAACATCCTTCTGAGCACTGTAACTGGAAAAGATTTAATGCCGTGGCATAGAAAATGTTTGCACAATGGATGATCCATTTTCAAGTTAATGATTAATTTGGAAGTTATACTTTTCTCCATAAAAAAGCTGCATTAGCCATATTTCCTCCATAAATAACTGAATAAAACACTCTTTCCTTTGGCAAAGAAAGTAGTTGCCTCACCCAGAGCTCAAAATGCCACATAAACAGAGGAAGACTAAGTGTTGGTTAGAAGGTAAAATATGCAACTGACATTTTGCAAAGCTTGTTACTAGAAAAATATTCCTTTCTCAGCTATAATGCAAGGTGGCTGAGCATGCATCTTAGAATTAGACAGTTCTATACTCAAGTAACAGTTCACTATTTCCCAACTGTGTGGATTTATTAATATAATTCATACAAGCCCTGTAAACCTCAGCTTTTTCAACCACTAAGAAATAACCTACCTTGCAAGATTCTATAAATAAGATGTAAGATAATACAAGCAATACATTTAGTGTAGTAATTAGAAAACATTGAGTAGTTAATATTGCAATATGGTAGATCTCATCCTTGAACTTCTAGCATGTAAAAAACTAGATTATGAAAATAAGATCATGATATCATTTATAACAGATTAGGATGGCACAAAAACAATGAAATATATATTAAGGAAAAATGAGATGATGCTAAAAGAAGAGAAAGTCAACTTAGACTACTTGTTTAGCCTTACTTAAGTGTTTTATTAGTTCCACCACGAGAAGGGCATGAAAGTTTATTCAGATCATCATTGTTATTTATCAAATGACTATCATAAACTATGTATATGATATACAGTGCCGATTTTTGATGCATTAAAATATATAACAATATCTCTATATGTATCCTTATTTATACTTGCCTTATTCATTTTTTGCAGTCTCAACTTAAGTTTTGGTTATCTCATAAAATTCTGTGAAAACGGAAGATTTGGGGGATTATTAAATACAGATAACTGAACTAAGTGGATCTAAATGACCACTACAGTCAAGATTCCTTTACTAAGAGAGAGAAAACTGATGAGCGGTGTGAGCAGTTAACTGACCATAGACCTGGAGTCAGATGTGCCTGTGCCGAGTTGGGCATTTTCCACTTATGAGGATGGTTGTGAGGATTTAAAAAAATTATTTTTTAATTTCAAAATATTAATGTAGCATGCATACATGCTATTTTATTACATAGAAATCTCATATAATACCTAGTCGGGCTTTTGATGTACCCATCACCAGGACAGTGTTTATTATACCCAATAGGTATGTTTTTGTCTCATGCTCACCCTCCCGCCTTCTTCCTTCTTAGTTTCTCATGTCCTTTATGTTATTTTGTGCCATGTGTACCCATCTATTAGCTTCCACTTATTAGTGAACACATATGGCATGTGGTTTTTCATTCCAAGCTTCACTTAGAATAATGGTCTCCAGTTTCATCCAGGTTGCTGCAAATGACATTATTTTATTACTTTTTTATGGCTGAGTATGACTTCCTGGTGTGTGTGTGTGTGTGTGTGTGTGTGTGTGCGTGCATGTGTGTGTATATACCACATCTTCTTTGTCCACCCATGAATTGAAGGGCAATTAGGTTGGTTCCATGTCATTGTAATTGTGAATTGTGCTGCAATAAATATTTGAGTGCAGGTGTCTTTTTGATAAAATGACTTCTTTTCCTTTGATAGATACTCAGTAGCAGGATTACCGGGTTGAATGCTAACTCTATATTTATTGCTTTGAGGAATGTTTTCCATAAAGTTTGTACTAATTTGCAGTCTACCAACAGCATATAAGCATATATTTCTCTTTGCACCCACACCTGCCATCTTTTTTTTTTGGGGGGTGGGAAAGGGTTTTTTTTTTGTTTGTTTGTTTTTAGAGACAGAGTCTCACCCTCTGTACAGTGCTGTAGTGTCACATCTCACAGCAACCTCCAACTCCTGGGTTTAGGTGATTCTCTTGCCTCAGCCTCCCGAGTAGCTGGAACTACAGGCACCTGCCACAATGCCTCGCTACTTTTTTTGTTGCAGTTTGGCCGGGGCCGGGTTTGAACCTGCCACCCTCGGAATATGGGGCTGGTGCCCTACTCACTGAGCCACAGGCATCGCCAAGCATCTTTTTTTTTTTTTAAAATTTAGGAATTTTTAACAATGGCCATTCTGATAAAGGTAAGATGGTATCTCATTTTAGTTTTAATATGCATTTCCTTGATGATTAGTAATGTTGAGCATTTTTTCATATTTTTTTTGGCCATTTATTCATATTCTTTCAAAAGCTTCTGTTCGTGTCTTTTTGCCTACTTTTTGATGGGGTTGTTGGTTGTTTTTTCTTACTGATTGGTTTGAGTTCTTTGTAGATTATGGATATAAGTCCTATATTGGATGTAAAGTTTGTGAATACTTTCTCTCATTCTGCAGTTTCTCTATTCACTATGTTGATTATTTTCTTTGCCATGCAGCAGCTTTATAATTCAATTAAGTCCCATTTATTTATTTATTTATTTTTCATATTTGCTTTTGGGGTCTCAGTCATATTCTTTGCCCAGACCAAGACCTAAGATCTAAAAGAGTTTTTTCTACATTTTCTTTCAGAATTTTTAATGTTTCATGCCTTACAGTTAAGTCTTTAATTTCTTGTGTTCATTTCTATATATGGTATAAGTTAGGGATCTGCTTCATTCTATTGCATGTGGCTAACCAATTTTTGCAGCAACACAGGGCTACTGAATCCAGTGTATGTTGTTGTCTGCTTTGTTGAAGATCACTTGGTTGTAGTTAGATGGGTTTGTTTCTGGGTTCTCTATTCTGTTCACTGGTCTACATCTCTCTACTTTTATACCAGTACCCTGTTGTTTTGATTACCATATCCTTAGGGTATAATTTGAAATCAGGTTATATGATGCTTCTAGATTTGCTCTTTTCTCTTAAGATTGCTTTCTCTATTTAAGCTGTTTTTTTGGTAACAAATGAAGCTTAGGATTAGTCATTCTAGATCTGTGAAATATGATGCTGCTATTTTGATGGGGATTGCACTGAGTCTGTAAATTGCTTTAGGTGTATGGGCATGTTAACAGTGTTGATTCTACCAATCCATGAGCAAAGGGTGTTTTTCCATTTTTTTGTATCATCTACCATTTCTTCCACAAGTACTTTGTAGCTCTCCTCAATAGAGATCTTTGACATCCTTTGTTAAGTATATTCCTAAGTATTTTATTTTCTTTGTACCTATTGTGAATGGTATTGTGTCCTTGATGTGACTTTCTGCTTGATTCTTATTAAGTGTAAGTGTAAGAGATATTAGTACTACTGATTTGTGTACATCGGTTTTATAATCATGAACTTTGATGAATTTATTTATCCATTCCAGGAGTCTTTTGGTGCAGTCTTTAGGGTTTTTTAGATATAAAATCACATCAGCAAAGGCATAATTTCATCTCCTTTATCCTGATTTGGATGCACTTATTTCCCTCCCTTGCCTGATGGTTTTGGCTAGGTCTCCCAATGCTCTGTTGAGCAGAAGTGGTGACAGTGGGCAGCCTTGTCTTGTTCCAGCTCTTAGGGGGAATGTTTCAACTTTTCCCATTTCAGCATGGTATTTGTTGCTGGTTTGTCCCATATGGCATTTATTATTTTAGGGTATGTTCCTCTAGGCCTACTTTATAGAGGGTTTTTTCTCATGAAAGGGTGCTAGATTTTACTGAGTGCTTTTTTTCTTTATCTTTTGAAATAATCGTATGGTATTCATTTTTGTTTCTGTTTATGTGGCAAATAATGTTTATTGATTTGTGTATGTCAGACTATCCTTGAATCTGTGGGGTAAAAACCCACTCGATCAAGGTGGATTACTTTTTTGATGTGCTGTTGAATTTAGTTTGCTAGCATTTTGTTGAGAATCTATGTTCATAGGGTTATTGGTCTGCAGTTTTCTTTTTGTTGTTGTGCCCTTTTCTGGCTGGGTATCAGGGTAATACTGGCTTCAGAGAATGAGTTAGGGAGGATTCCCTCCTCTTCAATGTTTTGTAATAATTTTTGTAAGATTAGTACCAGTTCTTCTTTGTAGGTCTGGCAGAATTTGGTTATGAATATACCTGGTTCAGGCTTTTTTTCTTTTTCTTTTTTTTTTTTTTTTGAAGTTTTTGGCTGGGGCTGGGTTTGAACCCACCACCTCCAGAGTATGGGGCCGGCACCCTAGGGCTTTTTGTTTTTGCTAGGAGTTTTTTTATTGCCACTTCTATTTTGCTGCTCTGTACTGGTCTGTTCAGGATTTCTATTTCTTCTTGCTTCACTCTTAGAGGTTTATTTTTCCAATAATTTATCCATTTTTTCTAGGCTTTTGTATAGTTGGTTTTCATAGTGTTCACAGATGATATTTTATATTTCTATGGTATAAGTTGTAATGTCTCTTTTAAAACAAAATTCTGATTGAGGTTATTTGAGTTCTTTCTTTTTTATTTCTTGATAATCTGGCCTGTCAATTTTGTTTATCTTTTCAAAGAATGAACTTTTTGTTTCATTGATTCTTTGTATTATTTTTTTGGTTTCAATTTCATTTAGTTCTACTCTGGGTTTTGCTATTTATTTTCTTCTGCTGGCTTTAGGCTTGGTTTGTTCTTTTTCTAGAACCTTGAGATGTGACATTAGGTTACTAATTTGTAATCTTTCTGTCTTTTTAGAAGTAGGCATTTAGAACTATGAAATTTCCAATTGGGGTGCTTTTTCTCTATCCCATAGATTTTGAATCCTGTGTTCCTTTTGTTATTTAGTTCAAGGGATTTTTCTTTTCAATCTTAATTTTATGATTGACCCCCAAGGTTTGTTTAATGTCCATGACTTTGTGTAGCTTTGTTTCTCTTGGAACTTACTGTTAGTTTTATTCCTCTATGGTTGAGAAGGTACATTATATTATTTCACTTTTTTGTTTGAATTTATTGAGACTTGTTCTGTGACCTAAGATATGATCAATCTTTTAAAATGTCCTATGTAATCATGAAAGAAAGTATATTCAGTAGTTTTATGGTAGAATGTTGGGTAAATGTCCAATCTATTTATTCTTGGTTTCTGGTTAAGGCCAGTGTTTATTAATTTTCTGCTTTTATGATTTGTCTGGTTCTGTCAGTAGAGTGTTGAAGTCCCCAGCCACTAAAATGCTATTTCTTTCTTTTCTTAGATCTACTAGATTTGCTTTATGAAACTGGGAGCTTCTGTGTTAGCCATATATATATTTAGGATTATTATATATTCTTGTTGAATTGCTCCTTTATCATCATATAATGACCACCTTTGTCTTATTTTGCTATTATAGATTTTTATTATGTATTTATTATTATTTTTTTTTGAGACAGAGTCTCACATTGTTGTCCTTGGTAGAGTACCATGGCATCATAGCTCACAACAACCTCAAACTCATGGGCTCAAGTGATCCTCTTGCCTCAGCCTCCCAAGTAGCTGGGACTACAGGGACCCACCACAATGCCCAAATGTTTTTAGAAATGAGGTTCTTGCTAATGCTGGTCTAGAACTCCTGAGCTCAAGTAATCCACCTGCCTTAGCCTCCTCCAGTGCTAGGAACACAGGCATGACTCACTGCAATCTTATAGATTTAAAGTCTATTTTATCTGGTATGAGAAGGGCTACACCTGCTTGCTTTTGGTTTCCATTTGTGTGGGCATTTTTTCTATCCCATTAGCTTCACCCATTCATCCAGTCCATATCTTTTAAGTAGGGCATTCAGGCTATTCATATCAAGTGTTAATATTGATGTGTGGTATGTTGTTCCGTTCAACATGTAGTTAGATGATACCTTAGTGTTTTGTTCCCCCCCACCTTTTTTTTTGTAGTTTTTGGCCAGGCGAGGTTTGAACCCACCACCTCTGGCATATGGGGCCAGTGCCCTACTCCTTTGAGTGTTTTGTTTTCCCTTATGTGATATTATTTTATAAGAGCTGTGAGCTGTAACTTTTGGATGTTTTTATACTGGTTGGTATCGATCATGATTTTGCATGTTTAGTGTACTTTTAAGGATTTCCTATAGGTCAGATCTAGTAGTGACAAATTTCCCTAATATTTGCTTGGCTAGGAAAGATTTTATCTCTCCATAATTTGTGAAACCTAATTTATCAGGATACAAAATTCTTGGCTGGCAGTTATTTTGTTTAAGGAGACTAATGATAGGACCCTATTCCTTTTTGGCTTGTAAGGTTTCTCTTGAGAATTCTGCTGTTTGATGGGTTTTTCTGTTTAAGTTTCTTGATGTTTTTGCCTCTCTACTTGCAAGAGTTCCTCCTTCATATTGACTTTGGCCAATCTGAATGCTACATACTTTGGTGATTCCCTTTTTGAAATGAATCCGCTAGTATTGTGATGCCTAAATCTCCAACTTGACTATGGAATTTTTCTGTAATTATTCCCTAAAATAGGTTTTCTAGGCCTTTTACTTTTTTTTCTTCACCTTCAGGGATACCTATGATTCTTACATTTGGCCATTTTACATAATTCCTTATTTCTCATAGACTTTGTTCATTTCTTTTAACTTTTTGTTCTTTATTTTTGACTGCCTGGGTTAATTCAAAAGAGTTCCCTTGAAGCCCTGCAGGTCTTTCTTCTGCTTGTTCTAGTCTATTTTCTAAACCTCTCACTATATTTCCCTAAATGATTTTGAAGGGGTCGTACATAGAACTGAACATAGTAGGTATCTGATAAATCTTAAGTTCTTTTTTTGTTCTTGTGAAAATGCCTTATTACCTAAAAGGATATTTTCTTTTCAGGGTGTGTGGGGTAAGTCTGACTGTGCTACAAGATTGTAAGTGTTTGATGTAGGAATGATAAAAGAAGGGAGAAGTAGTATTATTTCAGTTGTAAAACTAAAGGAGGGAGATAATCAGTGGATATTATTTGTAATTACAAAAGTATATAACTCCTAAGTATATAACTCATAAAGATACTTACACATGTATGTATTGATTTTAGTTTGGGAAGCATTTTTTGTTTTGTTAAAGACTTTTGAGATAAAATAAATATCAAGATAATAAGATATTTCACTCAAATATTACCAAATTTTGATCTCAATTATATTTTAGGGACAACTAAAATCTTTCATACATATTACAAACTGGATTCAGATAGAATCTCCTTTGAATGATTTAACTTACATTTATAAATATGTACAGATGTATCAGGACATTTTCACAGTGCTTTATTAATCATTAATTTGTAACTCCTATGTTTAAGCCTTTCTGAGAACAGCCACTGTTCACCTAATTTTGTATTTTGCCAACATCTGCTTTTATGATGTTCTTGATTTAGTGTGATAAAGTTTATTTTTAGAAACTTGAGAGTTTTAAAAAATTTTATAGTCAGTAGCTCACAAAAAATTACTTGGATGCTTTGTCCTATACAATAGTTGTATAGATGACTGTGTAAAAGGACATTCACATATGGGACTTTCTATTAAGAATTGTGTATTGTATGGACCTTGGTCCTTCATGAATTTTGGGACAGCACATACTCTCTATTGATCTAGATGAGCAATTTTTCCCACAGCCTAACAATTCATAACTTTGTGACTATTTTAAAGAATAGATGATTTTAGAACACTATGTTTTAATACTTTATTTCTGTTAATAGAGTCAATTAAGTTGCAGAAAGTTTTAATACCAAAATTATGTTGACTTTGTTTACTTTAGAGTATGAAAAACTTCTTCAGAGAGAGAAATGGTCAATACAGATATAAGAGTGGAAAATTTCATGAGGTTTAATTTAAGATTATTATTAAGATATAATTTTTTTTTAAAAAGGTATAAATTTTAATGTAAATTCTTACAGGGTCAGGCAGGTAACATAAATAAGTAGGAAAAAAAGGAATGTATAAGATCCCAGAGATGTTGGGTTTATGGCAATCTGGAACCTGCATTCACATGGAGCAAATTACCTCTGAGAGGTTCATGTGGGTTTTTAAATTCTTAGAGCTACCTTGTCCTAAAAGATGGGTCACATTTGGAAGATGAAGAAGGAAACTTCTAAGACTGGCAATCACTATAAACCAAAATAGAGAAAGAAAAATATCCTTGTGAATGATGGTAACCTCAGGCAGTCAGCCTGGCTCTCAGAGAATAGGGTTCAATAAGGGGCAATTTTACCAGCATGAGACATTTGTCAATATCTATAGACAGTTTTGCTTATCTAAACTGGAGGGGGTTGATACTGGCATCACACGTATGTGCTAAACACCTGTAATGTATACATCATTTCCTTCACAACAAAGAGTTATTCAAGTCTAAAACATCAGTAGTGACAAGGTTGAAAATCCTTGGTATAGATGACTATGTGTTGGGGAATGGGAGGAGGTAAAAATCAGATGTAACATTTACTGCAGTTTACTATTGAGATACTTAAGTATAGAAGGTGCTAGTTAATTTAGTCTATACTTTAAGGTTAATTAGTAAAACATTTTAAGTATCTTCATCAGGAATATGCACTCTAGAGATGGTTAATTAGTACATGAAAGATTCTAAGCAGAAGCCCAAAGTCCATATATTCATTCAAAAGACTTCATTATCCTTTTAAGAAATTTATCATCAATTGCCTTATTAATTAGTATAATAGATGTGAGATAATTCTGTTTTAATCTGTGAAATGAGGCTAAAAATTCGTGTAGGTATGGGGGTTGGTGCATAAGCAAGGCGTAAGAATCTAGTGAGTCCAACAAACTACATGCTTTGAAAAGGTATATTAGGATTAGAATTTTTAGCCTTTCCTGTGACCCATTATTTAGCAGAGGATACTGTTGCCTTCTCTGAACAGAAAGTTAGTTGAATCCTGCTCTTAGAATGTTGTAGAATCAGGTGATTTTTTCCATTCAGGTCTCTTTCTCAGTCCATGTGGGTTGCTATAACAAAATACCATCATTTGGGTAGTTCATAAACAACAGAAAGTTTTAACAAAGCTGGAGGCTGAAGTCCAAGGTCAAGGTGCCAACAAATTCTGTGTATAGTGAGGGCCCACTTTCTCATAGATGGTGCCTTCTCACTGTGTCCTCACATGGTGGGAGGGACAATCAGTTGTCTGGATCTCTTTGTAAAGGCACTATTCTTGCCTGTGAGAGCTCTGCCCTCATGATTTAATCACTCCCCAAAGACCCCCACTTCTTAACACTATCACCTTAGCAGTCAGGATTTCTAAATATGAATTTTGGGGGACACCAGCATTCAGATCAGGCTAGCTACTGTTGGGACACCAAAAGCTAGAGAGATGATCCCTTATTAAGCCAAAAGAACAGATAGTATGGCAAATTCTGGCTCAAATTTCTATTTTCTTGGGTGACAGAGTCAGCTCTGAGTCTTGCTTTCATGTTGATGTATTCCTAAGGTAAGACTGTGGGGGAAAAAACCATATCCTCCTCTAACCATTGGTTGCTATTGAAAACTACCAAAAAGAATCGTCCAATAATTGTGAATTGACAATGAGCTTAGGTTGGTTTAATGGGTTCAGGTTAAGGGAAGTCTCAAAAACAAGGTACAAGAATATATGCCAGTCAGGACAGTGATGTGATGGGAAGTTGAGGTCAGGGGACAGTTACTTAATTACTGTCTGAGATGAAGAAGAGGGAAAATTAAAGGAAGAAACTAAGAGGTAGGAAAGCTATTAATGAGGTGAAATGATAAAATCAAAATTCTATTGGAGTCAGTACTAATTGAGAAGAGAGAAATTGGAGAAACATGTTGAAGGAATGATGATAAATCATTTTTTAAGCTATTAACCTAAATTGGACCATTCTCTGGTTTTGTTACTATGATTAAACACTTCTTATGCATTATCTCACTTAAACCTCAGAACAACTATACAAATTAGATACCATATCACCTCTATTATATAGTGAGAGAAGTTGAGCACCAAGTATTAGCTGACTTAGGGTCATAATAGTATGTAATGGGCCTGAGCTTCTGGAACAGATTAGGCCTGCCCAGGGATCCTGGTGTCATGGAGACTTCCAAAATAGCTACACTGGAGGTGGACCCAATTTTAGTCAGCAAAGGAGATGGGTGTGTGTGGACCTGCCAGATTTGAGATAGTCAAGGGCAGAATTTAGTAGTTGTTGGCCCATGGATGACCTACCCAGAGGAGCTGCCAAACTGAGACAGAATAGACAGAGCCAAAGCCATAATTAAGTTAAACTATCTTATTTTCTTGGATCTGTTTGGGGTTTTTTGAGTAGATTTATTTAACTTTTAGGACTTCAATAATTCTAGATTACAACTGCTGATGAGTTTTGCTTTCCTGCATAGACAGTGTAGGAGTTAGGCTCTCTGAACTCTCAAGACTTATATTAAGGAAACCACTTAGCCATGATTCTTAAACATACAATGTCTCATGTTTCAGACCTACTAAGATGCAGTATTTTCAAAGGGCATAAATTTCTGTGGATTGTAAACTCACACAATTGGGTTCATTAGATTGAATAATTTTTGGATTATAATCTTGATAGTTTCTCTTCTTTGATTTTACATTTGACCCCATAAACTGAGAGAGAGAGGCGGGGTCTTCCTGAGTGAAACATTGCTAGAGTTCCTTGCTAGGACTTAAAAGTTATCTGAGGCATGATCTATAAATCCCTCCAGAGTCACGATGCAAAAATGGGGTAAAAGACCCCATCCTTCTTTTTATCCTTATGCCCAAGTCCTGGAAACCAGTGGACATTCTCGGAGATCTTTCCTGTTGTGTCCTACAGACTCTGTTAGACATTTATAGAAAGACATTTTCTAATACTGGCCTCGTTAATGACCCCCTACTGCTGCTTATTTCTGTAGCAGTGTAAATTTCTTCAAAAGCTTTGATCCATGTAATATCTTATTCAAAGTTTATTTTCCTGCTCATGAAGAAGGTTCTTGAAGACAAGGAACTTGCCTCTATCTTCAGTGCCTAAATTAACGTCTAAAATATTGCAAGAACTGAGAATGAAAACAAATCCCAGTCTCTGTCTTAAATGACACGGAGAAGTTGAGACCAAAACCCACCTAAAACAGTTTTCTTAAAAAAAACAATGAGCTTGTTCATCAGGACTGCTTTGGAAAATGGCTTGCTTATCAACATTCACTTAAAATGAATGTTAAGCCATAATTAAGTTAAATGATCTTAATTATGAATCAATATTCATAAAAGCTCATTTCACTGTGCCCACCAATCCAAAGTATTATGTCATTAACTCTGCTCAGTTCCAACTGGTTACCTGCTTTTCAGGAACTACCTTAAAATTATTCAGAATGAGTCCCCATAATTCTATAAATACTCTTCCCTAATTTTCTCCCTTTGGAGATTCTAAGACTTTGTAAAGGTGGTGTTTTAACTTGCTATAGTCAGTGTAAAACGGTCGTCTTTTCTTGATCAATAGGTGTTTCTGATTGTCTTCATGGGGAATTTTGTCTGAGCTAATACATATTTGTTAAATGAATAGGTAAGAGGTAACTATTGATGCTTCTATTTAATAAATATAAACACTAAATCTCGGAGAAGTAAAGTACTTTATATATGTATATAAAGTCTATAGACTGTAGGTTCAAATTTGTTCAATCTTTCTACAAAACACGATTTGTATATAGCACTTTTGAGATTTCTTTCTTCCTTCAAGATTTCCTTGACATGATTTAAGCTTGATTCAACCTGCATTATTTTGAGGGGTTAAAGGGTGAAGAAAAAGGATAACATACATTTATTCCTATACCGTGTCTACCGACTACCTCCTTTGGGGTGGTGCACTTATACTTGGGGGGGGGTGTATCTGTTTCACCAGTGCATGTGGGAAACATAAGTTACAGAGAATGCAGCTGAATGAGAATATGTAATTTAGACAGTGATGAAGAGGCAGTAGAATGAAGACTGTAGCAAATACATTCTCAAAAGGAATAATAGTGCCCCCAAGGGGTAAACATTGGTTTGTGGGGAAACGAAAAACTTTGAGTATCACAATGACTTTTGGCCCTCTAAGGGCCACAGTACATAACCAGTGTATATGTAGTATTAAAATTTCATGAGGAAGGGATGACTTATAGGGAAATGTCTAAAAAGGCTCCTCAGAGCGAGTAATAATGACAAAAAGGTTGAGAAACACTGCTAAGTGGCAATTTCTTCTAAATGGCCATGATTTAAAACTCTTCACATTCATTTCAAGGATTTTGAATCTAACACTGGATCTGGAACAACCACTCATGGGCTCACATACATGTTTGATTGGGTAGTTAGAAACTAAGAACATGTTTTAAAAATATGTCCTTAAATAGAAAGAAAAGAATATATGTTCACCAGCTGGAATTTCTTAGCACTTCCATAGATTTGGCTCTGTATTCAATTGAAGTATGAGTAAGAGAGACAAAGGAAGAGACAGACAGACAGACAGACCCAGAGGGCTTCACAAACCTAGCAGGCTCACCTGAATTTATGATGGGTCTCCTAATGTGATGTTTACATGGAAATTCACTTGGTAAAGACATTAATATGCATCTACCAACACTTTGGCAGATTGTAGAGAGAGCTGCAAATGAGGCAAGTCATTAGAGACCATGGCTTCCTTGCCCTGGAAAAAATAACAAGCCCCAATATTTACTGTACTCCATTACATTAGCAAGATGTACCAGTCAAAATTAATCCATCACAGCTGCTAGACAGCAAATAATTAACATGTCCCCTTCTATTATTCATCTCAGCTGGCAGAAAAACTTGGTATTATGTGCTACATAATTGTTTTCATTTAATTTGAATTACAATCAGGAAATGTTCAAAGATTCTTAAAACGTTAGCTGGCCAAAGACATTAGCCTGGGCCTGTTGACGCAGTTATCTCATCCCTTCTAACTAATTAGAATCTCCAGGAAATATTAAATACTAAATACTATACACATAGTGTAGTATTTATTTCCTTACTGAAATACACGTATCCTGAAAATTGGTCCTTCAAATGCCTCACCTTTGTGTGGGTGGAATACGAGAGAGAAGACTGAATCCATAATGTAACGAAGAACACAATCTGAGTTTTTATGAGGTTATTTTGCTTTTTCTGCACAACCCCAGGTGTAGAAAAACATCTGAAGCTGTTAATTTTAACAATGCTAAAAATGCAAACTAATAACCTTACACTTGTTCCTCTTTCAATTTCCAGATTTAATTACCCCGTTTCATATCTCTCAATTACAGTATTGAATGATGACACTCTTTAGGCAGCTGCCGTAGTTTTATACAGAAAATAGGACGGAAGCAATAGAAACAAAAATGTGCATCTGGAAACATCTATTGAATACCTTAATAGTCTGGTCAGTTTGTTAGATACTTTATATTTGTTGTTAAGAATAATATAACCTTCATAGCAGCTCCACAAAGTAACTTTTATCTACTCATAACGCTTTTAACCCCTGTTTTTTCCCTCATCAACCTCACTTTATTGCATCCTTCACATTCTTTTTATTTTTTTTCGTGATATGAAAATGGAGGTTCATAGGCATTCATTTTCCTAAATTCAGTAAAGTTAAAAAAGTGGGAGATCCTACATATAAGTGAGATCATGCAATTTTTTTTCCTGTGTCTGGCTTATTTCATTTAGGATGTGTGGAATCCACAAAAAAAGTTTAAATACACAGAAAAGTGAATAAAATAATGGTTAGCAGAGGAAAGGGAGAGGAAATGGGGAGATGAAGTTCAGAGGATACGAAGTGACAGATATGGAGGATGCATAAGTCTAGAAGTCATTCGTACAACATGAAGAGTACGTTTAATAAAATTGGGTTAGGGGCTTTTGTTAAATAAATAGATTTTAGCTGTTCTAATCACAGAAGAAGTGAGGTGATGGAATGTTAACTTCCTTCACTACAGTGAGATTTACTACCTATTTGTACTCCATCACAACGTTATAAATGTCACATATACATGATAAATATTATTTTTTGAAAAAGTGAGAACATACATAACAAAACCCAAATCTGGCGAAACAAAATTCTATGCTTTTTTTGTAGGGTTGTCCTAAGATTGGCAAGCTAAGAATATTTTTTAATGTACACTTGGTTGGTCGTACTGCACACTTCTCAATGAAGTCCTTTTTCTTGGGGAGCTTGCATCATTAGATGCAAATTGGGGGTGACAAGTGTTTTGAAAAATAATAAGATATAGGGGATAGAAAGAGATGTTCTTGTGTTTTCAAGGTAGCCATTTTAGAGTATAGAAAACTTTAAAATGTTGCTTTGTATAGGGAGATCAGAGAATAACTCCGTAAGGTGTTTGAGCATAGAACGGAACTGAGATTCTAGGCACAGAGATTTGCGAGTGCAAATACCTTGTGGTAGAGAACAAAGAGAGGGATGACTTCACAGGAGAGCAAGGAGGTCCCAGTGTAGAGGGAAGAAGGATGGGTGGTTGTTTGGGGGTGTTATGGCAGTAGAGTGATAAGAGATAATATTAGAGAGGTGGTGATGGCAGGGTACCTAGTAGACCATCAGTAAGGATTTTGGATGTTTTCCTTGAGTAAGATAAAAATCCCTGGGAAATTTTGAAGAGTGATACAGTCTGTCACATTTTCCAGTGACCACTCTGACACATGTGCGTGCCCACACATGCACGTAGTATTGGGCACAGTAGTGGGAGTGGGGGGAGCAGGAGGTAGAAGTCCAGATATGAGCCTACTGCAGTGGTCCAGGCTTAGGGGTGAGTCAAAGCTGTGAAGATGATGAACAGTAATAGGATTCAGGATCTATTTCAAAAGAAAAGCTAACATGATAGACTGATTAATTGCATGTGGGATGAATCAGAAAGAGTAGAATTCAAGAAGTTGCATGATTTGGACCCTGTTTCATGGGGGGAATTATGTTTTCTGAGATGAGGAAAACTGAAGAGGAGTAGGTTTTGGAGAAGATATAATACGTATTTTTGGACATATTTGTTTTGAAATTTTTGGTTAGACACCTTAACTATTTACAGTTCCTCAAACATTTCATACTTTATTTATAAGGACTCTTTGTCTTTCAGGAGAAGTAAGCCAAGAACAGATAGTACAGTTCTTAAAGTACTTTATCTCTTTGTCCTTATTTTATTTATGATGCACATGTAGATAATTTTTCCAATTCAAGATTCTACTAAGAGGCTTTTCAAAAACATCTTTACTATCTATTTCATAGTGATTTAGTGGACAATAATTCTTTCATGCCATGTTGTGCTTTTTAACTGCCTAGTTTTTCAGGGTTATCATTAGCTGTGATATTTAGAAATCTTTTCTAATATTTATGAAATGATTGCTTAATGTGGCATTCTGATGCATTATGTTTTCTGCTAGCATAATACAGTTTTTTTCTCTAAAAATGTATAGGACTTCATTGGTTCATTAAAATCATGAACTAATTTTAATGCCATTTACTCTTTACATCCCAGAGTCTTCATCAGAGTGCTTTCTTGAATGACATGGTTACTTGAATGGCAATTTCTTATTGTCAAATACTTTTCCTAAAACAATGACATGAAAATTTGTCTACCTAAGGAAATACTATATTTCTATAAGTAAAAATTTACCATAAAGCATAAAACTCAGTTCTGGTTTTTTCCCTTCTAGCTGTGTGGCCTGAAATAAAATACTTAGGACCTTTAGTCTTAGTTTTATCAGCTCTCAAATTTAAGTAATAGAATGAAATTAATGGGTTTGTTATGAAATTAAGTGAGATAATTCATATGAAGTGCTTCAGTGTTGGTACATAGTTAAGTGCTTACTAAATGATATTACTATTTTTACTATTATTAACATTTTCGTGAAAGGATAAAATACTATATTAAATGCACTGTTAGCATTGACTCCTTGCAAACCATTGATGTTTTCTTTGTTGGATATAAAGAAGAACAATAGTTCTCTCCAAAATTTTAGAATGTATTTGCAGAAATAAGAGTACTATTCTCAAAAAGAATGTAATATAGAAGTATTATAAAGTAGTTCAAGAAGGAGAATTATGACAAAATAGCAAAGGATGTGTGACCCATGAGAAATGGTGCCGTGAGTATTCAGAGGTCAGAGAGAGATGGTTTTCTAGCCCAGGGCGATCAGGGAGGTGTGTTTGGGAACACTTGATGGGATTTGAAATAGATATTAAGGGAGGAAGAGAATTGATTTCAGCAAAGAGGAAGGGGGCAGAAATCTCAGTCAGATGAAATCTAATAAGGAAAAGAGTAGAACAGGAAAGAAGCAAATGTGTTTACAGAAGTGAGGTTTACAGGAATACCAGGATATCTATCAAAGTAAAGCAGATTTTTTAGATGAGTTGTTTTTTAAAGTTCTGTTGGCAAAATAAATTATAAAAACAAGGAAGATAAATGAATATGACTCTGAGGAAATAAACTTGAATTAAAATTTGCCCTGCCAAAAATAAAAAGTAGAAAATTTCTAGGAAAGAGTGCTTGTAGGAATGTATCTCCTCATTGTTAGAGATCTTTTTATTTATCTAGTTTTCTAAGGGCACAAACTTTATTCTTGTGTTTTCAAGGTAACCATTTTAGAGTATGGAAAACTCTGCTCTCACAAATTAAAATCCTTAAAGACCTTTGTCATTGCTGTAAATTTCAAGACTTTATTTCAAAACTCAAGACTTTCTCCATTTGTTTTTTGTGCAATTTTTAAGTGCTCCCCTGAGCTACTCTGTGGTTGACAAAATTGAAATACAAGAAAAGAAATCTTGGTTAATATCTCATACTTTTTCTACAGATGCTACCTAGTTATGAGGGTCACATCATCTGAATTACAAAAATAACAGCAGGTAAGATAAAATACTATGTGATATTTAGTTTCTACATTTAAAGCATATTAAATCAGGTTTACATGTATTAGTGACTAGAAATTATGTGTAGGGGAACAAAAATTTAAAGACTATCACTTTCAAGCACTTTAAGGGAATGAAAAATGATTAACCTCTAATTGGACTTTTCATTAGGAATTGATGAGGCAAATCAATTGAAAAAGATCATTTCATGGGCAGTAAACCCCACACTGGAAAGAAGGCATATAAACTCAAAAGGCTTGGAAGTGTGTGTGTGTGTGTGTGTGTGTGTGTGTGAGAGAGAGAGGTAATCAAATGATGAAATTAATATGGTAAGCAAGACTAAGATCTTTGAAGAGACTTACATATCATGCTAGAGGCAGTGAGATGTTTTAGCTCTATTATATTTGGTAGGCCGTGTTGTGGAGATAAGCCACCTTGGAGACAAGGTGTTTCCATCTTTTGGAGCAGACTTTTGTCCAGGCAAGAATGAAGACCACTTCATGAGACTTTTAAGGTAGAATGGCTTAGTACTACATGGTCAAGAGGGCTAAAGAAAAGGAAGGAATCCTAAGTGACTTTCGAAGTTCTATACTAAGATCACTAAGATTTAGCAAATTTTTAATATTAATTGTGTTTTAAACTATTTTTCAGATTGATAGGTCTGAACATACAAAGGTAACTGAGGGTTTAATGGAAGAGACAGGTAAGTGAGCATACAATTGTACACATTGAGAGGTGATATCATTCATTCTGATAAAGAAAATACAGAGACGGGAAGTGGGGAAAAGTGATTTATTCAGCTTTAGACCTTTAAAAAACATTAAGTGAGCTCTAGGACTGCAAGTGGGAATTGGGCATGATGCTGAGGGCTTGGAGGAACAAAAATAAATTAGAAACACCAGTAGTTGGGAGTCCACTTGCTCAAGGCTTCTTGAGCATGACCTGGGGCCATGGTCCTCAAACTAGGCTCAGAATAAACCTCTTTAAATTATTTTACAGAGTTTGGCTTTTGACAAGATGGCACCCAGACCTGGGGCTCAGAGAAGACTCAGGACCTCCAGAAGGAGTAGCCTGAATTCAGTGCCAGGTACTGGCATGGTCCCCTGTGGGTCCCCTGACTTGAAAATTCCTCTTGGGTAGAAGTGGGAGGGAGACTGTGGTTTAGAGAAGTGAAGAAATTTGTCTTGGAAAAGTTAAATTACAGCTAACAGGAGACAGAATTGCTACTCAAACACAGATATGATTACAAAATCCATACCCATTGTATACTAATTTTGCATGTCCATAGATAATTCTTGGTATAAGGTAAAGTCCTTCCACAGACCAGGCCTGACTCATCATTTCCTAGATTAAAGTCTTGACCTCCTGCCACATCTTCTCTCCAGAGCCCCAATAAACAACAAAAATTTTTGTTCTGCTATACATAATTTCTAATCCCTAATACATGTAAATATATGCTTCTACCTGGGAAAGACCAGAACGATGCTTACCACTGTCTGCAGAATCTGGCCTTAAGCAGCCTTAACCAACTGGGCAAGCCCTGCTACTTCTCATTAGCCATCAGGGCTAGATTAGTTCCCACAGATTCATTTTCCACTGCTTAAGACTTCTCTGATGAAGCCCATTCAGTATCGCAACACCTGCACAGTAAACCAGAAAATTCTAATTCCAGTAATCAAGCATAGCTGAACATTAAAATCACCTGTAAACACCACATGTAAAAGACTGAAACTAGACCCCCTCCCTTTCTCCACTTACAAAAATTGGCTCATGATGGATAAAAAATTTAAACCAAAGACATCAAACAATAAAAATCCTAGCAGAAAGCACGGGAAAAACTCTTGATGATATAGGCCTGGGGAAAGATTTTATCAAGAAGACTTAATTGACAATCACAAGAACACCAAAAATAAATAAATGGGCCTAAAAAGCTCTGCATAGCTTAGGACACAACAATTAAAGCAAAGACAATCTTCAGAATGGGAAAAGATATTTGCATGTTATGAATCTGACTAAGGGTTGATAATTAAAATCTACAGGGAACTCAAATTAATCAACAAAAAAGAGCAAACAAATCCCATCTATCACTGGGCAAGAGATGTGAACAGAAACTTGTCTTAAGAAGAGAGATGAATGGCCAACAAACACAATAAAAAATACTCATTTTCCCTTATCATCAGGGAAATGCAAATCAAAACCACTTTGAGTTATCACCTCACCCCAGGGAGAGTAGACCACATCACAAAGTCCCAGAGTTGCAGATGGTGATAGAAATGTGGGGAGAAAGAGCACTTTTACACTGTTGGTAGGGTTGCAAATTAATATAACCTTTTTGGAAGGAAGTATGGAGAATCCTCAAAGAACTCAAATTAGACCTTCCATTTGATCCTGCAATCCTATTGCGAGGCATCTACCCAGAAGAAAAAAAATCATTTTATCATAAGGACATTTGCATTAGATTGTTTATTGCAGCTCAGTTTACAATCACCAAGATGTGGAAACAACCTAAGTGCCTATCAACCCGTGACTGGATTAATAAACTATGGTATATATTACCATAGAATACTATTCAGCCAAGAAATGATAGAGACTTTACGTCTTTTATATTAACCTTAAGGGAGTTGAAACACATTCTTCTTAATGAAGTATCACAAGAATGGGAATCCAAGTATCCGATGTACTCGATATTAATATGAAGCCAGGAGATGAACTTAATACATGCCCACATAATAGAAAAACTCAGTTAAATTCAAGTTTAGGGGAGGGGGAAAAGGGGTGGGAGATTGGTGTGCTCCCAACTAATGGACACAATATAATGTACATGGCGCACCTCCTGTGTGGGACACAACTACAAAAGGGACCTAACCTAACAAATGCAATCATTGTAACCTAATTGTTTGTACACTCATATTAATCTGAACTTAAAAAAATCACTTGCAAACTTTAAAAAAATCTTGTTGCCTCGGTAACATCCAAAGCCATTTCATCAGAATCTCTGGGGATGATACCCTGGATCCACAATAGTTAAAGCTCCCCAGGTGATTCCAAGTTACAGTCAAGACTGAGAACCACCATTAAGGCATCTTCAAGCTCTAGCAGGTGTACACAGGAATTTCCACATTTTAGTGCTCATTGGAACTTCTTGGAGGACTCGTTAAGGTCTGAATTTCTAGACACCCACCCCAGAAAGTCTGTGTTTTGGTCCAGGCCCAGGAGTCTTCATTCTTAACAATCAGTTGTGATAGTTTCATTGCAAATTCTTAGGAGACCATATTTTGGAAATGCTTTATTAGAGTCATGGAAATTAGAAGGAGCAGGGGGATCCTGGCCCTTTAAGGATTAATTAAGAGATTACTGTGCAGCAGGGCAGGGTAAAGCTGTTTCCTTCACACTAGTGGATGAGGTAAGGGAGTGAGTCCTGGAATGAAACTCTCCTTTTAAGCTACCCCCCAGCCTCTTAATAAGTAATATGTTGCTCTGTTACTCTCTTGTCTCGCTCTCTGCTTCTGTTTGTTTTGATTCAAAAAGACCAAGTTTGGATATCTCCTTGACCCAGAAGGCCCTCCCAGGGGAAGCAACATAGAGCCTCTCTGTCTTTCTTTTTTCTCTCAACTCCTCATTGGTGGTTGTGAAGCCAGGGTTCAGTTTACCTGCATGAAATAAACCAATCATAGTGACATCCTGTGGACTGAGGTCAGGCCCTTGGCTGAACACCAACCCTTCAAGATGGTCTTCCTCAGTATTCTTAGAATCCTTTTTCTTTGGGGACTGGTGTTTTTCAGGGAATCCAGGGCAGAAGTAGGGAAGCCTTCTACTGGCCTCCTGGCTGAGGATTCTACTTTGCCCTGATTTGGAAGTTGCTAGAAGCAGCTGAGGAAGCCAGTCTCCTAGGCTGCCCACATGTTGGAATTGTACTGGGGGAGTTGAGCTTACTCACATGGAAACCCTAGGGAGAAAAACACCATTGGTGTGGTGAGGCCCTTGGCCAATATAGCAAGGCCTCTCAGAAGCCCAGGGCATTTATAGAACCTGGACTTTCCTCAGAGACTAACCCAGGCAGAATACCACCAGCCAGAGCCACTGTGGTTCACTGCCTTCAATCCAGCTAACTCACTTCCACTTTTGCCATGTACAGTCCTGGGCTGGGAAAAGCCCGACCAACCACTTTCCTCCTTTAGGAAGTGGCTCTTCAAAGCTTTCTCTGATTAGCCTAAAGCTTAGAAAGAGAAGGGATCACACAACATGTTCAGCAAAACCTCTGGAATCACCAGGGAATCAGGGTCCCACAACTTCGTTTCCTGTCTCAGCAGCAAAAAGGCAGTGAGGGTCTTAGGCAGTGGCCGTGTCCCATTTCAGCCTTAGACCTTGTCTTCTTGTTACTCTATTTCAATGGCACTCATAAGGCTAAACTACTTCTCAGAGTCCCAGAAGAGTTTGTGGGGAAGGCATTTCCTCTCCTCTTGAGAGGAAAATGGTATTAAGTCTGAGGTTGTTAGGTAACTGGCTCTATATGAGCAGAGTAGACGATGAGTACAGTTAGACTATTTTGGACTGGTCTGGGTCAGGCTGATCTGGGCTATTATGGGAATGAGGCTGCTCTAGACCCTGCATGTGGGTGCTTTTCAAGACCTTGCAGGTGAGGTGTTTTAAGAACAGAGTTAATTTAGACCTTAGGAGACGTCCAAGAAGCAGCTGATACTACTCAAAGTTGTATATACAACCCAGAGGCTGCACTTTTTACAGTGCCTGAAGTCTCTAGGTCTGACTTCGAGACTGTGGTCCTCAACCTTCCTAATGCTGTGACCCTTTAAAACAGTCTCTCATGTTGTGGTGACCCCCAACCATAAAATTATTTTCATTGCTACTTCATAACTGTAATTTTGCTACTGTTATGAATCATATTGTACATATCTGATATGCAAGATGTGGTTTCCCATGGTCTTAGGGGTCATGACCCCCCAGGTTGAAAACTGCTGCAAGGCCCAGGCAGCTATCTACATCACTAGAATCAACTTTTCCTTCCTTGTTAAAACTTTATTTGTTCTTGTTCTTTTTACTTATTTTGGCCACTACCTTGAGCCAGCCCTCCATTCTAAGAGGGCTCCTGGTTCCTTTTGGGAACATAATGGGCCTGAAAATAACCAGTGTTCCCTCTGCCGTTTCCAAGTCAGCTTTCACCAGCTGGGCTGGGACCACTCTAGGCTATGCTCCCGGCAATCATGCCATAGAACCTTGTAAATGAGCTGGTGGATCAGAGTGTCCCTCAGTTCTCATGCAGCTCTTAAGAATATATCCTCATTAGGATCTTTGTAATGGAGGCAAATGGGAGTATTTTGCATAAGGAGTATGAGGGTATGATAGCTCAGTCTTGTACATGCAGATGACAGTGAGGTACAGGGTCCAGCTAGCTCAGGTGTCCCCCCAAATTGGATAAGCATTTAAAATAAGCATATTTAAGCTGTAAGTAATCCTCTGCCCAATCTGTAAGTTCTATTCATTGCCTTAAGCAGCATTATTTAAGTGCATCCCCCATTTGTTTTTTTTTTTTTTTTTTGAGATGGAGCCTCAAGCTATCCCCCTGGGTAGAGTGCCATAGCATCACAGCTCATAGCAACCTCCAACTCCTGGGCTCAAGTGAGTCTCCTGCCTCCGCCTCCCAAGTAGCTGGGACCACGGGCGCCCGCCACAACGCCCGGCCATTTTTTGGTTGCAGCCATCATTGTTGTTTGGCAGGCCCAGGCTGGGGATTCAAACCCGCCACCTTAGGTGTACGTGGCTGGCGCCTTAGCCAATTGAGCCACAGGCGCCGAGCCAGCATCCCCCATTTGTGAGCTACTCACTATACACACACTTACGGTACAGTCTCCTAAAATGGATCAATATGGTCTGACTAGTAAGCAGAGCCCTTAATGCTCGGGTGAGATGTTCCTTGGGAGATGTGCCTTGTGTGTGTGTGTGGGGGGGGGAGTTGGGAGGGGGGGTTTGGACTTTGTCAAAGGTCATCATTCCATGATGGTAGGACTTTAGAAATCACCCTCCCACTGCCTTGGAAAGGTGAACTCTTCCTATGTCTGTCTTCTGGATCTCTAGGAGATTTGGGGTAGTGAAAGTAGCTTGAAATTTTATAGTCTTTTTGCCTCTTAGATCCTAAAAACTACTGGGGCCTCATCACATAAGCTTCTTGCTGCTGTGCCTGCATGGACTTGTGAGTCTAAAACTTGTCTCAGATTTTAGAAAACTTTCAGGTAAATCTATAGAAATCTTTTGAGAGGGCATAAGGAAGGAAAGAATATTCTGAGCTAGGAGAGTTTTCCCTCTCAGCCCCTGAATCTGGGAAAAGTACCCGGGACTGGGATTCCTTCCTATCCCAGGGTAAGGCCAGCAGCCTTTAATGAAGCTCATAGGGAAACGTGAGTATGGAGACAAATGAGACGGCGTCTACTTCAACACTTGCTTTGTGGTAAAGAGAGGAGCGGTCATGACTGATTAGTATTATACATGGGAATTATTGAAATTTCCTATGGAATAACAGAGTTTTCTTATTTCATGTAATACTTAACCCCTTATTAATTATCCCACAAAGAAAGCTTCCTAAAGGTTGAGAGCCTGGGAATTGGCCGGTTTGGGAGTGGAGGGGAGGAGAGGGCTATTGGGAAGGACCAAAGCTGTCAAAGCCTGGAGCTGCCTTCATTCCGGGCTTGCCTGTTTCCTGTGTCCAGCGTGGCTCTGGGCACAGATCTCTGAGGGAAGTGGCTTGCTGTCTCTGGAGATCGTGGGACTCTATCTTGGATTAAACAATGCTTCCAGGGTTATGCCTTTCTACATCTACATAGTTTTTAAGTGACAGGACTGAACTGTGTTGCAAATAGATCATTTTTGTTTTGTTGCTAACCAAAAACAGAAAGACCTGGACTTGAATTGTTGCCTAACTTCATCACTTGCTGGGGTTGTGACTTCAGGGAAGTAACATATCTGAATATGAGATTCAGACTACCCATCCTTATTGAGGGGTGCCAATATATTACATGTGTTATGCTAGCATAATAACTGGCAGAAAGGGGGCACCATAAAGGGTGGTTCTGATATGTGGTAGTATTACACAGACAAGGTGTGGAGTTCAGGCAGGAGATAGAGGCTGGGGGAACACAGATGATGGCAATGTTTCAGTGAGGGAGAGAATACTCTGGACGAGTCTAGTAAACAAGGGCAATGATGATTTCTGAATGTCTGAATGAGATTTTGCCTTAGAATGCACATATCAATACTGTTTGCCTATTGTATAGGAAGAATTCGCTAACCTGCATGTCTCCTGAACAATTAATCGCAACCACATTTGTGGTGTCATTTGGGTGATCACAATCGCCATTTTGAGATTTTGTCAAGAGAATCAGTCATTAATCACACAAGTGACCCCTCCGTGTTAGAGGCCAACCTCTGTGCATGTGACTGGAAAAGAAAAAAGAAACATTTAAAGCAAAATCCCTTTTTATTTATGGCAAAGGATAAAGGATTTTAGAGTTAGAAAGCTTTTAGTTTAAGCCTTGTTTTGGAGTCTTAGTTCCTTGAGTGAGTGCGGACAAGTAAATCTCTCTGACAGACCTCAGATTTTTTTCCCCCAGAGTTAAAATTCAGTTAATAATAACTTCTTTGCACATTTATTTTGAGGCTTCAAAATAAATAGATAAGAAAATCAAAATGACCATCTACAGCTCCTGGCACCTCCTAGCTTCCAAGTTTTTTCCTTGGAAATGGAATCTCAGAATCTTTTTCTCTCTTTTCTTCTCAAAGAACAGCATTTATGACACTTTTCACCAAATCTTTATGCTAATAATAACATTCATTTGTAGAAGCTCTAGAAAGAAACTGCCAAATCGAGACATAAAAACTGTGGCAGCACATACACTCCAATTTTAGATTTAGTTGCTTGGGCTGTAACTCGTGTATGAATCACGCAGGGGCTGAGGTGCCATCATGCAGCGTTACAGCTTGTAACAGGCTATATTTACCTTAGCTGCCTTTTATTATTCTTCTCGCTAGCAGAAGCCTTGTGAGAAAGAACTCAGTTACAAGCGCTGCCAGAGAAACACTTCCAAACGTCTAATAATATAGCAAAATGTGTTATTAATTAGAAGAAGCAAGATGAGCTGTAATCCTGTCAAGAAGCTAAATTATGCAGTCGATTTTCCCACCTCTTTTTGCACACCATTCCTTTTAAAGTATGAATTTCAGGCTAAGTGTGTGTAGAGATCTTGCATATTTATTTCTTGCATTGAAGTTTCCTTAGGAAGAACGGAAGTTCTTTAAGGAAGGGTGTTTATCGTTATGAATGTTACTTACTGACCATCACTGCGTCCTCTGCATCATGTCTATCGATTCATTTACCTTTCTTCTCCTCTGATGTCTAAACATGTTGAAGGTTCAGACTAGTTTCTTTGCCTACTGCTTATCACTTGCAACTAGCCCAATACCTCACATCTATTAAGTATTTAATGACATGCCAAAGACACAATGGATACATTTGCGCTTAATGACTTAGGACATACTGGATCTGTGAATGCTGTTTGACATCTGGGGCTGCTATTCCTTTCAATTCATTTCACTACCCCTTTTGTTTCCCCTTACCTATCTCATTTAGCTTCAATATTGCTTCTATCCATTTTGGTTCTCACATGGCGTTGCTTTCTAGAAACTTGTTCTATGTTCGTAACTGTCTCTTTAAGGTCATGGCTATCTGCCAGGTACCCTGGTCCGGACGTGCACGTCCATCACATCAACTCACTGAGCTCACGTGTGCAGGGAGGTTCTGCTATCATCCTGTGACCAGACTTTTGTCTTTATCTTTCCATTTCCCCAGTCAGCCACTGCTCCTTGTAGCATCAAAGGTCCTGCTTGGTGGGTCTTGTTACTCTCCTCTACATAGCAGGGAAAAATCGCATTGCTAGTAGGATTGTTTTGAGGCTCAAGTAAAACAACGTGCATCAATATTCTTAACGAACTAAAAAGACTTCATTGAAGGAATTCTATTCACAAACTGTTATAATTTGAAGATGCCTCTGGTCAAGTCCCTTTCTAGAAACATACTTGTTTGTACTTAGATAACTTATCTAAGCTATAAGTAGCGAGTTCTTCAGTTTAAACACCATTTCAGGGCCCAGCAGCAGTAGTAGGTACCAGCTGCTGGGTGTTGTCTTGAGAAATTGGCAGACGCTGCTGCATTTGTAGCTGACGGATGAAAATCACTTTAGATGGGGAAGATGCTACTTGTTAAAATTAAAGTACTCTCATGGTCAACTGCTTTATTTTTTTCTAAATTCTTAGGCCATAGATTCTAGATCCTTTTAGTATTTTCTGGCTTTTGGTGTTTCTAATGATATTTCTTGCTGTTTGCCTGTGCCTGGTCCCCCTCATGCTGAAGGCACAGCCAGTTGGTACTGACCGGACATGGCCCTGACCCAGCCTTCCATCTTCTCTGCTCACTTTTTGTCTAAGATGTGCTGGGATGCAGCATGGTGGGGACCAGGGCCTCCAACCTCCTGACAGCCTGCTAGTTTGGCCTCTCTACTTTCACCTCCCCTTTTTTTCAAGAAATATATTTATTTATTAAATATACTCAATGTGTGTTTTTCAGTTCTTAGCTTAAGCAACACATTTGCTAATTAAAAAGAAAATGTTTCCTCTCTGTAGTGGAAATTGGGCATCATTTCATCAGTTGATGGTACTTTTTCATTCTAATGGAGGCCTAAGCAACAAGGATGTGTTTTTTGTTGTCATTATTTAAAATTAAAAAAAATCCCATTTATTTTTTTATTTGTGTATGCTTATGGGGTATTTTGCTACATTGATAAATTGCATTGTGATGAACTCAAGGTCAATGATGTTTTAAACCAATTGTCTGAGTTTATTAGCAGCCAGTAACTAGAGACAGGTAGAACAGCAAACATTCATATTAAATCAGTCTGTATAGATAATGGCATTTCAAATCTTAATACATATTTATATACTCTAGATCATTGTACATTTATTTTCCATTTAGCTTGTTTGTGAGAGGTAGCACTTATGATGATGAGGGTATTAAGATTAGATAAATCTTGATTATAGCTGGGAGGCACTGGAAACATTTTTTTAAGTCTTTAGCTCATTTTTAATTAGAGTTTTTATTTTTGCGATCGAGTTGTAGGACTTACTTACATATTTTAGAAATTAACTCCTTATGAGATATCTGGATCTGGAAAATATTTGTTAATATTTTCCTCCATGCTACAGGTTACATTTTTACTCTATCGATTATTTTCTTTGTTTTGCAGAGGTTTCTTTTTATTAGTTTGATGCTACACCCCACTTGTCTGTTTTGGCTTTTGTTGCCTGTGCTTTTGACGTCATATCCATAACATCATTGTCAGGACCAATGTCATGAAGTTTTTCTCCTTTGCTTTTTTTCTTGGAGCTCTATAGTTTTAAATCCTATATTTAAATCTTCAATCCATTTTGAGTTTATTTTTGTGTATGGTATAAGATTAGGGTCCAGTTTCATTCTTTTGCATGTAGATACTCAGTTTTCCCAGTATCATTTTTTGAAGGGACCATCCTCTCCCTGTTGTGTAGTCTTGGCACCCATATCAGAGATCAGTGGACTATATATATTTGTAAATTTATTTCTGGACTTTTTCTTCTGTTTCTTTGGTCTACATGTCTGTTATACCAGTACTATACTCCAAAGGAAGACATAAAAATGAGCAATAGGTAGATGAAAAGAACATATGTTTAGTGCTAGTAATCATTAAGGAAATGCAAATGGAAGCTACAGTAAAAATTCCCCTCACACCTGTTATGAGGGATGCATAGAGATAAGACAACAAGTGCTGGCAAGGATGGCAAGAAGTTGGAACCCTTGCACATTTGTATTGTTGACTCAAATGCAAAATGGTGCAGCTGCTATGGAAAACAGTATGGAGCTTCCTTAAAAATTAAAAAAAAACCCCAACTATCCTATGATGCATCAATCCCACTGCTGGGCATTTATTGAAGAAAATTGGAATCAGGATCTCAAAGTGATAACAGCACTCCTATATTCGTTGTAGTACTATTTACAATGGCCAAGATGTGTAAAAAACCCTCATGTCTATCAATGTATAAATGGAGAAAGAAAATGTAGTGTGTACATCCAATAAAATATTAGTCAGGCTTAAATAAAGTCCCACAAGATGGGACAACATGAATAAATCTTGAGGATATCATGCGAAGTGAAATCAGCCAGGCACAGAGGACAAATATTGTGTGATTCTACGTACGTGAGACATCTAAAATAGTCAAACTCATAGAAGCAGAGATAGCATGGCAATTTCCAGGGGTAGGGAGGGGGAAGGGCAATGGAGAGTTGCTGGTCAACAGGTATGAAGTTTTAGTTATGCAAGCTGAATGAGTTTTAGAGATCTGCTGTATAATAGTGCATGTAGTCAATAATGCTGTATTGTACACTTACAAATCTAGGGGAGTCGCACTCATGCTAAGTATTCTTAACATTTAAACACACACATTATTTAACTTCTCAAAGCCTCTGATCCCTCATTCTTGATTGGTGCTGTCAGGGGAGAAGTATGTGAATTACATAGAGAGGACACCCATGACTGCTTTTCCCTGTTGTCCTTACTTGTACATGCTACTCTCTACAATTTTATTTTGTTTTTGTTTTCTTTATAGAACTTCTTATAATAAATCCCATGTGGTTTTATTTGATTACTTTTTATTACATAAAGGCAACATAAACTTCATTTATTTGATTACTTTTTATTACATAAAGGCAACATAAACTTCATGAAGGCAGACATATTTTTTGACTGGTTTTTGACAATAGATGCTCAATTACTATTTGTTGAATGAATGAATAATGCATCAAACTCCTAGCCTGATACTCTTTACAGAATAAGACACAATAAATGATCATTATCATAACAATAAATATCTTGATGAGCTTACAATGAGAACTTAAAAATCACTAATATGTTATTTTGTTTCTTGAGATTTGATTGAGTCCTGTGGGTTTCTACTGTCTGTTCAGCACGGTTTTCCTATAAGATCTCATTTGATCAGTGACTTTGTCACGCTAACAGCTCCTGGGTCTACCTTTCTGGCTTCTCCCTCTCTCTGGAGTCCCACTTGGGCTTGCAGGCACCTCATACTCCACATGCCTTCTGATTCCCACTCATCCTGCTCAGTTTCTTTTTTTAGTTGATGGTATCTGTGCTTACCCTGCTACTTAATTTAGAAACTTTGGATCAGCCTCCATCTCTCCCTCATTGCCCATATCTGATCCGTTCACAACTTGTCCCTCAAAATGTTAATTTCCCATCTGCCTAGCTCATGCCATCATTGTCCCTCCTTTGGGCTTTTATGGTAACCAGTAATATGGTTAAATTTCATTGAACACAGTATCAGGACTTTGCATGTACTTTACACTTACAGAAGCCTTTCAGATAGATGTTTGTTACTGTTATTATCATTTTACAGATGAAGAAGAAACAAGGTTCAGTGGATTAAGCAGTGTTCTTAAATTCTCACAGCTGCGAAGGGTCGGAGTCAGGATTTGAACTTAGATCTCATTATAGGAACTTCACTCTCTTTGAAATCCACCTCATTGCTACAGGATTCTCCTTCCGCAGCCCTTGTTCCAATTCCACTGCCTCCCTCTTTCTTTTGAGTGATCTTCTAATTAATTTTTAAGACTCGCCTCACACCTCACCTCTTCTATTCTCTCCAAATTCCAGTGGGTAGAGGCAGATACTTCTGGGGTTCCACAGTCACCTTTACACATATCCACCCGGCCATTATCATTTTGCATTTTAATTACTAGCTCACATGTTCTTGAGAGCAGAAACCTCACCTAATTAATGTTTGTACATAAAATATCTATGCTCCAGAGGAGCAGGATAGAATTTTTATTAAAGGAATGCTTCTATAAGTACTTATTGAAGGATTCAATACTTGCTCTTTTGTTATTATAAGAATGTTTTTTTTTTCTAAAACAAATAATTGTAAACTTAGAATTCTTGATTTTTAAACTTAAGTCCTCCCCTTTGGTTTTGTGTAAACAACATAGGGAGATTTTTATAAGTAATGTCTTTCCATTAGTTTCCCAAGTTCCTAAGTCCCATATGGTGCCTGGTGACCTGAAATTTACCTAATATCTTTGTTCTCTCAGCCTGGATACTTTCCTATGTTATCCAAGATTTTGTTCTTTTTTTTCTCTATTTGTATTCATTTTATTATTATTATTCTTAAAGTTTTGCTTTCTGCTAGGCAACAGCTAAAATGTTAGCTCTGGCAGTATTTCACTTCTCACTTATAAGATGAATTTAGATGTCATTTTCTACCTATGATCAATTGTGGGAATTTTAGGTCCTCGATAAGGGGAAGATATTTTTGGGCAGTGGGGTCTTACCATTTTCTTCAAATTACAACATTTTATGTCTTTGAAGAAAGCTTTATATATCATTTTTCTGTAGTCATTCTTCCAAAATTGGTAAAAGTCCTTTGCAGTTGAGGAAACGATGGTGAAACTGATGAATTGTAGAGTACTGTTCATCTCAGCCAAGATGCTGGAATTCCGATTGGAACAAATCTCTATCACTGTCTTCCTTTGGTGAATAAAAGACTTATTTTTACGCAGGCACATTGAAGGCTTATCTCACACATTTCCAGAACTTGAAAATGTATATATAAAAAAAGGAAAAAAATTATAAACATATTCGTTCTGATCTCAGATGTCTAAGAAAATTTTTAATGTATAAATCGCAAAGTGCAAAGGATACAACAAATATTCAACAACTTGTCAATAGGAATTAATAACTCAATTTTAAATAATACTTAAGAATGAGAAAAAGAACAGTATTTAGATTATTAAGTTAAAATGATCAGAAACTCTTTTAACTTCCAGTAAAATGAAACATAGAATTTTTCGACAAATAGCACTTAGAGAATAATTACAGGTAAAACTTGTGTTTAAATTCCCTGTTACTAAGCGAAATACTTCAAAAGAACGCTCTCAACTAGCCTTAAATGCAAATTAAATCATTCATTACCTCCTCATGAAAACGTCAGTTGTAGAAATTTCCTTTTGAACTGAGTCCTGAACGCTAGTTACAGGAAAGAAAGTGATGAACACATTAGTAATGGAATGTAATAAAACAGGCACACCATGTGGCTGAATTATCTAGTCCTACTTTATTTTGTGGATGAGACGAGGGAGCTGAAGCTGAAGGTACAAGAACATCAGGTGAATGAACAGGTGCTAATCCAATTGCTTTGTACCTTGGTCCAGAGCTTTTTGTTTCAGGACACCATGTGGCATCTTCTTTACACAACATGGTGCAAAGATGCTGAGAGTGCTAGGCAGAGAGATTGTGTCTAGGAGGCAAAATCAGAGTATTCGCAAAACCGAAAACTTTAGACCTGTTCTTTTTTGGAGTACAAATATCCACCTTTCAAAGGAGATATAAGTGATAAAGACTGCTAATTATTCTGATTTCCTTTTGCTAGTTTTGTCAGTATTTGGCTGACTTAGTATAAT